>JAWPHD010007254.1:0-131710 GCA_037043455.1 Cyrtodaria siliqua
TGATGTTGTAGAGCGTTTAAAGGTTAATATTACACTAAATCAGCCGGATGTGCTCGCCTGGTGCAGTCGAAAGTAGTTCTGTATTAAAGAGTGCTATGCTTTTTTCTTTAAAAACATTTTTATTAGTGCAATTTCCTGTTATTTTTTTGAGGCTGTAACTGTATTCTGGACACGTTCTAACGGGGGCAGGACTTAAAAATAAAAGATAAATGATTGCTTAAATGAAAGATTGTAAACATTTTAATAACTAAAAACAATGGAGTTTACAGTTTGCTGAGATGACATTTTAAGTGCATTGTTTAAAAAACAAAATGCCATTCTATGAAAATATTAGAAAAAAGCATCAGCTCCCAAAAAGTAGGTCCAAGGTCATAAATGAAAGTCCATGCAGCCCAAAAAGATGCACTACCCAAGACAGCAACTATGTCAAATAGAATGTTTTGTCTTCCAAAGATTAAGCTATAAACTAGGGTTTAAAGCATCTAGTGCATAATTATAGTTCATGAGAAAGTGATGTAAATGTAACAATTACAGTTATCTACTACTTTGCTTGGATGGTGAAAGACACATCCACATTTGCTTTTTGACACACACCAAGAAACAACTATAAGCGAAGTTTGAAAGGTGTCTAATGCATAAAGTGTGTGAGAAAGTGACCTAAACACAAATTTTGAACGTAAAAATTATTGAATTTATTTGCCCTTTGCTTGGAGGGTCAAGGTCACATCCACATTTTGCTTTGAAACGTTGCAATGTACCACTGCAGATACAACAATAAGCAAAGTTTGAAAGGTCTTAGTGCATACAGTTTGTTAAAAAGTGACCTAAGCGCTAAAGTTGGAAGGTAAAAAATGTAATGTAATCTGCCCTTTGTTTGGAGGGTCAAGGTCACATCCACATTCGCTTTGTCACGTTGCGATGTACCACCCAAGATACAACTATAAACAAAGTTTTAAAAGTGTAGTGCATAAAGTTCGCGATAAAGTGACCTAAACGCAAATGTTGAAGGTACAACTTATTAAGTTATCTGCCCCTTGCTTGGAGAGTCAATTGAATTGAATTGGTTTTTAAGGCGCACCAACACATGAAAGGTTATATGGCGCCTAAAAGGCATAAACATGCCAGGCTCATCCTCCATGTACATCGAGATAAAAATATGGAAAATGGCCCTAGAACACCCTGAACTGTAGAGTTGCTGCAAAGATCACATCCACATTTGCTTTGTCATGTTGCAATGTACCACTCAAGATACCACTATAAGCAAAGTTTGAAAGGTCTAGTGCATACAGTTTGTGAGAAAATGACCTAAACGCAAAACTTGAATGTTGACGCCCTCTCCGCCGCCGCCGGAAAAGCATACCTATGTCTCTTTTTTTCTTCGAAAGGAGAGACAAAAATGAAAAATGAACATGAAGCGGGGTGCGGGGTCTACCCCTCTGCCTCTAACGGGATTTGCAGTGGTTGTATTCTACCCCGGCAACCACATTGGGAGTATTGCAAATGGGGTTAATTTGAGTTAGCTACAGGAAAAAAATAATAATAAAAGTTTCACGATTTAATTCTGAATTCATGTTCGGCGCTCTATCCACTGAACTATAACGCTACTGGAGAAAATAGTATACTAACTACCATTTATTATGAGGCAAAATAACTTAACATATTTGAACGAAACTCAAGATCGATCAATAAATATGTTGTCCATCTTGCACGTGAAAATTAACAATATCTGGTGTAATACTGTATGTTATCAATATGAAACTAACACTTCGCCTCAAAACAAGCAGATCTCGACTTGTTATTTAGCGCTTGATGAGTTTGTGTGTGTGCGCTTGATATTACGTAATGCATATTTAGTGTTAAAAATGCTACAACATACCAGTAAATAGCCGTGGTCTAGTGGTTCAGCGTACAGCCTTCAAAACTTTCAAGTGCAAGGCTGATGTTCAAATCCCGTTCCGGGCAAGTATTTCTTTTATCACATATTCTGAAGCCGTATATTTATCGATGTTACATGGTAAAGGAGGCTTTACCTGTACGGGAGCTAAATAAAAATGTGAAATTTTACGCATCGATTCTGCTTATATACCGACTTTTGGGTTGTTCGTCGATTTCAAACTACTTCACACGTCACTCATTCATATTCATGAGTTATTACCAATTAAAATAGATACTGTGTAGCTTTAAGCATGGGAATGCTCTACTAGAGCGTGGGACATTTTATACTAGAGCGTTCAAACGCTTTACTGAGAGAACAGACGTGGGAGCTTTTGAATGTTTTACTACAACGTGGATACGATTTACTAAAGCATTGTAACGTTCTGTTAAAGCATGGGAAAGCTTTACAGCATAGGAAAGCTTTACAAAAGTGCGCTCTACTAGAACGTGGGAACATGTTATTCTAGAGAGTTCAAACGCTAAGTACTAAAGAAAATGAAAACATAAGTATTAGTGCGCGTGATGTTTCACTTGACTATGTTAACAAATGCAATTAAATAGTGTACTTCAATCACAAAAGAAGAGTTCAAAAGAGTAGGAGAATTATTAGTATTGACTCTACTTCTTTCACTGCTAAAATACTAATGACTACATGTATTATACAGATACATTTTAATATATAATTACCGTATTCCTCACCATTCTTACAATGATTTTATCTTTTCAAAACTGATTTTCACCACTCGAGACTCGATTTTCTCTACTCGAAACTCGAATTTTTCTACTCGAAACTCGATTTTCTCTACTCGAGACTCGATTTTCTCTACTCGAAACTCGACTTTCTCTACTCGAGACTCGATTTTCTCTACTCGAAACTAGAATTTCTCTACTCGAAACTCGACTTTCTCTACTCGAAACTCGAGGTTTGGCATATCTAAATCTTTGTAACAGTACACTAAGTGGATTTGGTGTCGCGCTGAGACATACCGGGGCATTGCATTTTATGAAGAAAAAAAAGGAAAAAAACACCGAGGCATTACATCTGTAAAATTGGGAGAATGTATTTACTATGTACACCGGTAGCTGTATCAGTGTTGGGAACGAAACAGAAATTAGATACAAAATGTAAAAAAAAATGAACATATTCTTTGTTGAAAACAAACATTTAAAGTTTTCCTGATATTTTTTTATCCCAGAGTATTGTAGTTATAGACTATAACTACAATACTCTGTACTCTGGGATAATGTTACGCTCCCTAGTCAGTGGACGTATTTACCACTTCGTTCCAGAATATTACATAGTAATTTATAACCAGTGCAAAGGAGAGTAGGATAATGTTTGTTTTCAACAAATAAATTGTTTATTTTTTTTTATTTTTTATATAGATCTAGATCTATTTTTGTTTAGTTCCCGACACTGATTCAGCTACCTGTGACTATGTACTTTACATATAAACAACAGCACTATCGATAAATACTATATTAAATTATTGATAAAAAAATATCTTAAAACTGAAAAGCTTGTCTTCGATATATGCCCTAAAACGTAAGAAATTGCATGTAGAAATAATAATAAAAAATGATCCGGAGTTTTGTGGGTGGGTGGGCAGGGGTGCGTGCCACCAGACCACCACAGTAAGGGATTGGCCTCAGTGAAATTTCAAGGGGAAAAGTAGCATGATTAAACTTACTGCAGATCTATTGATTGTTTTATTCAAGTATTTAACAATTTCCTTGATACGCAACTTGTAAATAATACATTAATCATTGAAATTCAAAGGAATCAACGAACATTTGAAACTAAACAACACTAACTGTAAGTATCCGCGTACGTTCAATGCCAATTACACGTTATATATACGTCTATTATATACGTCATTATTTACGTCACGTGAATTCATACGTGTCAAATGCCAAAAAAGAAATACTTAGGGGATTTACACTTCTGTATAGAGAAACGGTTGAATTGAATAACAAATATAACTTCAAATAGATCATTAATACTATGAAAACATGCGATAAAAAAGTTATAATTTTGTTCTGCTCGCGGTAAAGACGTTAACATAACATTAGAGTTTGATGTGCAATAATTCATTATTGTGCTAATATATCCGACATCCTCAAAATGGGCGATCGCATTAAACTTTGGAACTCGGTGTTGTCTCCTGAAAGCTACCAACAGCTTGCTTTTCTCCACTCGAAACTCGATATTGTCTACTCGAAACTCGATATTTTCTACTCGAAACTCGAATTTGTCTACTCGAAACTCGATTTTCTCTACTCTACTCGAAACTCGATTTTCTCTACTCGAAACTCGATTTTCTCTACTCGAGACTCAATATTCCCTACTCGAAACTCGATATTCTCTACTCGAAACTCGATTTTGTCTACTCGAAACTCGATATTCTCTACTCGAAACTCGATTTTGTCTAATCGAAACTCGATGTTCTCTACTCGAAACTCGATTTTGTCTACTCGAAACTCGATATTCTCTACTCGAAACTCTATATTCTCTACTCGAAACTCTATTTTGTCTACTCGAAACTCGACACTCGAAGAAAAGAATCCCTCTTAATAATCCTGGTCGAGATTTTATAATATGAACCACGAATTGTTGCAAATTGTTTCTGAAGAATCTGATGTGGGTGTACTTATATCTAGTGATCTTAAACCATCTAAGCACTGTGTAAATGCTGCTAAAAAGGCCAACATGACACTTGGGATGATTAAGAGAAATCTGGACATTTCGGGTATTAACTTGGTTGAACTTGCTCCAGGATTGAACTCTTGGAGCAAATACAACACAGAGCAACCAAGTTTAATACCAGAAATTGCAGATAGGTGGTATCATGGAAGACTTAAATATTTAAACCTCACTACTCTTGAACTTCGCAGGCATCGTGGTGACCTTATGGAAACATTTAACATCCTAGCTGGAAAAGAAGGTATTGATAAATATAAGCTATTTACTCTGAACGCTTCAACAATACGAGGAAACTCAATGAAATTACTGAAACCTAGACCGAGATTAAACATTCGACAAAGCTTCTTCACTCAAAGAATCATAAACGCTTGGAATCGTGGTTAGTGTCACTATAAACAAATTTAAAAACGCCTTAGGCAGACATTTAAAGGAATTACATGGGGTTTGCAAGTCGCTAACGATTTTTTTTATATGTTTCCTAATTTTATGTGTATAATTGCTGTATTCAAGACAGGCTTCATAACCGCTGCTCCCAACTAAATTCCATTATATTTATTTCGCTCTTCGGGGCATTTCATTTTATTAGATACTGGGACCATACGCCGTACGACATGGGGAATACGTTAAAGAAGGAGAACTCCATGTCCACCGCCATATGCATGCCATCTTCGGGATGGTTAAAATTGTGTGCTGTTGATTTTATGAATATTGAGTTCTGCTCAACCAGGGGCTAGAGGGCGTGAGCGGTAGCTAGCATATTTCACTACCACTCATGAACAGTCTCAATCAAACCGAGACTGCAATATTTCGTATGTGTCGTGCTCGGCCGTTTCCAAAGGTCCATTATCATACTCTTTTTGTATAGCACAGTGGCGTTGCTTGTGCAGTGTGGCGGCAGTAAAACGTCTCCCCGCGCTTGCAATCAGTACTGTTATTCATTCGATCTTTGGAGATCGCTGAGCCCGATACTTATAGTTAGTTATCGGTGGTACATTTTCAATTTCTTTTGTTTTCTTACTTAATTTTTGATTCGGTGGTTCCACTACTCCGGCCGATAAAAGGCTCTGGGTATTGTTTAACCGTTCATAGGATATGTTGTCTGCTTTTTATACGCAGGCTTCATAACCGCTGCTCCCAACTAAATTCCATTATGTTTATTTCGCTCTTCGGGGCATTTCATTTTATTAGATACTGGGACCATACGCCGTACGATATGGGGAATACGTCAAAGAAGGATAACTCCATGTCCACAGCCATATGCATGCCATCTTCGGGATGGTTAAAATGTTGTGCTGTTGATTTTATGAATATTGAGTTCTGCTCAACCCGGGGCTAGAGGGAGTTAGCGGTAGCTAGCATATTTCACTACCACTCATGAACAGTCTCAATCAAACCGAGACTGCAATATTTCGTATGTGTCGTGCTCGGCCGTTTCCAAAGGTCCATTATCATACTCTTTTTCTATAATTATATATTGGTTTAAACGTATTTTATTTTTTCAATGGTTTACAACATTGCATATATACATTGTACAATTACATTTAAGGATTAGAATGAAAGCAAACTGCTTATAGAATTCTTCTCCTAGGAAAGATTGTTTGTAATAAATAACAATGACGTTTATATTTATTATTAGAGCTGTGAACTTCATCCAAAACATTACAAGTGTAGCAAAAAATAACAAAGATAACATATAAACGTTCAGCAAAAAAAATGAAGCTAAGGTAATTTAGATTCAAACAATAAAGACATGATACATTATATTGGAAAATAAATGAGGAATTATATATATTTTAGGGTGAAAAAAATAGTGAAAACGTTTGGGATACACAGGACGGTGACAGAGGGGTGGGGCAACGAGCGCATGCAGAACAAATCGCGTATAGCCTTCCCCTGTTCAAATAAATAAGATAGTAGTAGGCAGCTTCCTAGTTCAATTTTTGTTAGAAAATACAATTAAAACCGTTTACTCAACATAATGTACCTGTGCGCAGCTTCGAATATAGCTATGTTTGTTTGGATTGCGAGCGACGGATCTCCGTATAATAGTATATTTAATGAGACGTTACAAAGTGGTATTAATGTATCCAACATTTCCCTACGAATGTTGTCATAAAGAGGGCAGTTCAAAAAGAAGTGGTGTGTATTTTCGATGCTTCCACATTGACATGTCGGTGAATCCGTAATATTTTTTGAGTACAGGTCATGATTTAGTGAGCTACATTTAGCGCGAAGACGAGTATGAAGAAGTTGTGCCCGTCTAGAACCTTTGTAATAGTATGATGGGGTATGCACTTGGTTACGGTATAAGTAATGTTTGAAAGAGTCAATGGAAGCGGCATTTCTGGCCTCCGTTGGAAGTTTGTTCCACTCACGAGTAGCAGAAGGAAGGAATGAATCGAAGTAAAGATTTGTTCTTGAATTAATGGTTTGAAAATCATTTGCATTGCGTAAATTGTATTTAGATGCAGCGTGAACTGGTGTTGGGACTAACAATGATAGGTACTGAGGTGTTAAACCATTAATCATTTTATAGTATGAGTTTGTGTTTTTTCCTACGCGAGTCGAGAGATTCCCAGCCTACCTCTTTATTTAAATTGTGAAGTGACACTAGTTTGGTTGTACCCGTAGCAATTCTTGCAGCTTCGTTTTGTATTTTATCAAGCTCATTTTTTTTCGTAAGCTGTACAATTATCCCATGTGACGTCAGCATATTCTAAAAGTGGCCTTATAAAAGATATGTATATTGTTTCAAGTGCTTTCCTATCTAACTGGTGTTTTAACTTCCTCATTATGTTTATTCGAGGCCATGCTTTTGATTGAATGTATTCAATATGAGAGTGCCAACTACAATCATTAGAAAAAATTAAACCAAGATGCTTATGGGAGGTAACTTCTTGTATGTGTTGGTCTAACATCGTAAGTGGTGGATGCACTGGTTTGTTGCGTTTACGCGAAATAAGTAATGCTTCCGTTTTGGTAGGATTAAACGTTACAAGCCATTTGTTAGACCATTCGGTAAGTTTTTGTATGTCAGAGTTTAGTGTATTTGCAGATTCTGCAATTACATTGTTATGTTCTATAATAATATAAAGACTAGTATCATCGGCGAATAAGCGTATGTTAGAAGCGATATCAGCAACAATGTCATTAATATAAACAAGAAAAAGAAGGGGTCCTAAGATGCATCCTTGAGGGACGCCCGCATTTATATTGTTCCATTTTGATTTAGTTCCAGGGATGACAACCCTTTGGCGTCTATTCTTGAGATAGTCAGATAGTAGGATTAGGAGATTTCCAGTCATGCCCGCGGCTTTTAATTTTGCAAGTAAGCACTTGTGCCATACACGGTCAAATGCTCTACTTATATCGAAAAATAAACCCGCACCTCTTTTCCGGCGTCGATTGCTTTACAAAAGGCGTTGTATATGTAAGTAAGTTGATTCACTGCTGAATCTCCAGGAATAAAACTTGACTGGAAAGCGGTCAAGAAGTTATTATCACGGAAAAAATTGAATATGTGTTTAAACAAGAGTCTTTCAAACACTTTGTAAATAACACTAAGTAGGGATATAGGACGATAGTTATTGACAAGTGAAGGGTCGCCTTTTTTGAAAACCGCACATACAAAAGCTTCTTTCCATACTTCGGGAATAACTCCCTTTGCAATAGATGTATTAAATAAGTTACAGAGAGGAACAGAAATTTCTAAAGCTACTTCGCGGAGAACGTGATTGTTTATCTCGTCTGGGCCGGTCGCTTTACCAATTTTTAGTAATTTTAAGGCTTCATATACTTCTTGTGGGGTAAGAGTAAATGGTTGGAGACTTAATCTATCGTTAGCAGTTTGCAGGGAAGGAAGTTCGGTGTTTTCATCGTCTAGTTCTGACTGGCTTTGAAAAAAAATCATTTAATAGGTTTGCTTTATCCAAGTCATCACACATTATTGAGCCATTATCATTTAATGGGGGAATGGATGGTTTTTCGGAAGAGGTTAACGCTTTTAATGTTTTTCCACCAGTCTTTTGACGTAATATTAGACGTGTTAAGCTTGTTAGAGAGGGCGTCGTAATAATGTTGTTTTGCTTCACGTATTTTATTAACTATTTGATTTCGTATTTTCTTAAACTTATCAAAATTGCTTTTAGTTTGAGAGATTTTCCATTTTTTGTATGCTCTTTTTCTGGCTCTAATTAGACGTTTGATGTCATTATTTATCCACGTTGGTTCGTAGGGTTTAATTTGTACATTTCTATTGGGAATACACTGTTCACTAAAGGAAATTATTTTCTCTGATGTACTTTTTGCATAAATATTTATATCAGCATTGGCTAAACTATTCCACTCGAATGTGCGTACTTTTTCACGAAGTAAGTCATAATCGCCTTGTTCGTATTTCCATATTCGTCTTGTATATGATCTAAATTTTGGTTTCCTAAATTTGAAAAAGGCATAGATGGGACAATGGAACCTAATATCCTGGTTTAAAAAGGGCTCGCCTACACCACTCGTGATTAAGTTATTAACATCACTTACAAGTAATATATCAATTATGGACGAAGAATTCTCGGTAAAATGTGTGGGATCATTGATAGTTTGGTGTAGTCCAAATTGTTGACACATATTTGATATTTTTCTGGAAGTTTGTACGTTTAACATGTTGAAATTAAGGTCGCCAGTTACAATAATATCTTTAAATGCCAGTATCAACTGCCAGACTTATAGAATCTTCAATCATGGTAGTATGTATGGAGTCAGAGTTGGGTGGTCTGTAAAATACTCCAATAAGTATGTGTTTGTGGTTTAAAACAAGTTCCACCCAGATGCACTCAAGAATATTTAACTCAAGATCAGGCCTACGGGTGTAGTGAATCGTATCTTTTATATAGGGTAAAACACCCCGTGACTATCACCAATACGGTCTTTTCGTTCGGGATTATGGAAAGTTGGAAATGTTAATTCGTCGTATTGTACAGACTCGTTAAGCCAAGTTTCAGAGAATGTAAGGATGTCAAATTGATAAAGTTCGGACTTGAGTATGTCTAGCTTATGTAAGATGCTCTGTACATTATAGTGAACTAGGGACAAGTTATGGGATATGCTAGAGTTGTCAAACATAGAGGATGTATCGTCATTGGATGAGGAAGACACTATGTTTGTTAAGTAAAATGTTCCAACTGTTATGTGTTTGTATGGATGGACTATCGCTTTGGTTGAATGCGATACAGAATAAATGTTCAGCAGTATTGAGAACAGATATGGCAGGGATCCCGTGAGGGCAAACATAGAAAGAAGATGTAAGGAAGCTGAAAACATGTAGTTACATCGGTAAGACGGCAGAATGACGGTAGAATATGCTCTGAAATGCATTAAGTAATTGAGAGTAAAAACAATAGAAACAACTCTGCCTCCAGAATGCAGTCAAACCTAATTGTTAAGATGAAAAGAGGAGGGCATCCACGACACAGCCACACTGATCGCCTCCCACGGGCCAGGGTCACACGTCCAAAGTATCCAAAAAAGAAATGAGAACAAAATAAAAAAACAAAATACCAAGCATGATACATTATAATCGAAAATAAGAAATAAGGAGGTATGTGAGTTGAAAAAATGAGTAAACTAAACTGTTGATGGATTGATTAAACATAACAGTTTAAGTAGACGGTTACTGCACGAAGGAAACAAGCGTATACAATACAGTTGTTTGTAGCACAGGCAGCAGTGATTCACAATTAGACTTATTAAATAAACGACCATGTAAACATCATGATTGCTTATTTTGGCAATCACCTGTAACTCAAGTTTCCAATATCTAATATATAAAATACTTTCATTTTGGCAAGATAACACGAATGAAATTATTAGTTTCATTTTGAAATAAGATAAGGAGCATAAGCTGACGTAATATCACTGTGACTTGCATAGGTGCGTTAACAAGTGTTCACTTATTTATTTGGAATTGGGCGTATAGACAATAGGTAGCATTGTTTAATGCCAATTTAGAATCAGCGCGTACACATTGCATTTAGATATATTTACACACACATTCACTAATGCAAAAAACGCATATATACAAAAGTATTATCATACAATCAAACGCATCCACATAATTAGCCGTATATACTTACTAGATAGCATATGCATAACGTCAATAGGCATGTAATACATCAATTATTTACTGGTGGCAAATTCTGATTGGAAACATTTCTACAGCTTTCTTGATTATGATATACAGTTATCACATGTGTGTTTGGGGAACAGTCAAAACTGTTTTCCCGAGGTGGAGGGGATGGTAGTGTGAACTGTTTCCCGAGGCCGATCAAAACTGTTTTCCCGAGGTGGAGGGGATGGTAGTGTGAACTGTTTCCCGAGGCCGATAGGCCGAGGGAAACAGTTCACACTGACATCCCCCGTACCAAGGGAAAACAGTTTTGACTGTTCCCCAAACACTCATGTGATAACTGTTTTATTACCTGATTAATGTTACTATACGAAACAGTGAAAATGAAAATTTGTTTTATAATGGGAACCTATGGTGAAAAAAGCAACATGACGTCACGCAAACGAAATTCCAGCACGTGAGGGAAACAGTCGAAACTAAAGCCCGGTAACAGTTCGTTTTCACCGGGAACAGTCTTTTCCTTAGTGAATTAGCAAGAAATGACGATATAGCATTTATATAGGAGATCAGGTAATAAAATTAACTACCACAGATTTGTTGGAACTAAAAAATAGATGATTTAACGTTTACTTGCTTAGGTAGAATTGCAACGATACTTAGATAATGCTTATACTATTAATGAGCAATTGTATAGTATGGGGGACGCCATAATAAGCGTCAAAATGCAAGGGAAAACATTCTTCCTCGAGCAACTGCATACAGTAGATATACAGTACATTAATAATCATATTCAACGTGACATTTCAATCATCATTGTGTGCCGTATCATTAAATGTTTGCCAAAAGTAGTGTCAACGTAGTCTTTATCAGTTACAGGTATGTAGAGCAACCTCGATAATTACCATGAAATACTCGTGCATTATAGCAAGTATGGTATGTTCGGTGGTCAATAGATCATACAGCTTTTCTGTTCGGCAAAGTTTCAGCCACATTAATATGCGCTCAGGTCAGAGCACAGAATTAATCCTGCACACATTCATAGACATGTCTTTCAGCAATATTATACCGTCCGACGTCCAAACACTTAGGGCTTTTCTAGCACGAACCAGTTGGCGAGCTTCAAACAGTAGTTGGCTCCTGTGCTGTGTCAAGTCTTCATTGATAAAGATGCCTCTGTACCCGTTGTCCTTTGCACGCACTCTGGCTCTGTACATTTTGTTTCTGGAGCGATATGTCGCTAGCTTAACAATGATGTCACGGGGCTTACCATTAGTGCGAGGTTAACAATGATGTCACGGGGCTTACCATTAGTGCGAGGTTAACAATGATGTCACGGGGCTTACCATTAGTGCGAGGTTAACAATGATGTCACGGGACTTACCATTAGTGCGAGGTTAACAATGATGTCACGGGGCTTACCATTAGTGCGAGGTTAACAATGATGTCACGGGGCTTACCATTAGTGCGAGGTTAACAATGATGTCACGGGGCTTACCATTAGTGCGAGGTTAACAATGATGTCACGCGGCTTACCATTAGTGCGAGGTTAACAATGATGTCACGGGGCTTACCATTAGTGCGAGGTTTACAATGATGTCACGGGGCTTACCATTAGTGCGAGGTTAACAATGATGTCACGGGGCTTACCATTAGTGCGAGGTTTACAATGATGTCACGGGGCTTACCATTAGTGCGAGGTTAACAATGATGTCACGGGGCTTACCATTAGTGCGAGGTTTACAATGATGTCACGGGGCTTACCATTAGTGCGAGGTTAACAATGATGTCACGGGGCTTACCATTAGTGCGAGGTTTACAATGATGTCACGGGGCTTACCATTAGTGCGAGGTTTACCGACTCTGTGGGACCTGTCAATGTCATTGATGTTTAGGTCGACACCCAGCGCACTTGACAAATATAATTATATATTGCACACTTGTTTTAAATATACATTTGTATGTTTGTCGTCCACTTTGACTTTGAATAAACAAATACAAGTCTAATTCAATATTACTCTTCATAGGTTTATCTTTATTATCGTATGATTAAAAGCAATTTAATTGTGTTGAAAATTAAAAGCTATTACCGAATCAACATGTCGGCCCGCATGCCTGAGATGTTTGCTTCACCATCTCTGCCGATGAAGTTTTTTCGTGTGTGTGTGTGTGTGTGTGTGTGTGTTTGTGTAGTTCTAATTAAAGCCCATCCGTCCCCTAAAGGTATAGGTACAATAGGGTCTTTGTAGTTTTTCAATACTCGGGTCACGAAAATAAGAGGAAATCCGCTGTGACAGCTGCCATTACTAGACAGTAGGCGGGCTCAAGTGCAGATAAAGGGAAGCCGCCAGAGAAATGGGCGGGTTCAAATATAAGTATGTTATATATAGCTATATGTTAATATAGCTGAACTATAATTGGCTATATTTCACTTATAATTTTAAACGGAAATAAGTTCTGCGGTCGCGTTCACTTAAATGAAATTCGTTAAACTTATATTAAACGAACTATAACCGAGACATCGCTACTCTCAAGCATCGCTTACGAACACAATATGTACTTAAACGGCATACTGGTGTAGACTGGTGACAAACTACGCACATTCAACAAATAAAAACATACATTTCAACAAGAACCTTATTTAACACAAGTTCATAGTGGCTAGATTTCGCACACGTTGTCACAAACTTCATATTAAAACTGGAAGGTACACTGTCTACAAATGGTTGTTACATACAGACACATGGTACTAAGCACAACTTATGCACACCACTCAGTAAAAGCATAAACACTAAAAGCAAACATAAACATAATGCATTATATATATTGCAATATTGGAGCTTTTGTTTGTTTGTTTGTATGGTGTTTTACGTCGTTTTCAACACATGTGAGGTTATACATGACGGTCGATCTTTTTTGTGGTGGAGGCAGACCACCCACTGCTCCTGGGTAGAACCAGTACTGTACACCAAGGTCTCTCTATAAATATATTTGAATGACCCTGTGTACACCTCCTGCCATCCGTAAGAATGGACACTTCCTCACTTATAAGTCAAGCTCCCAGTGGGATTCGAACCTGCAGCGGTCAGAGGCGAGATGGTTTAAATGCAACCTCATTAACAACTCGCCCACGGAGACGCCAATATTGGTGCTATGCTATTGAAGATGAACAACATGTATTATAAGAATGCCATAAATATAACTGTTTGGTTTAATTGTATTTCAAATGAATGTTATAACGTTGTACTACTCGATAATAGTAGCACATTATTTGTCTTTTACTTTATGTTTGTTTGTTTGTTTGTATGGCATTTTACGTAATTTTCAACACATACAAGGTTATATATGACGGTCGATTTTTGTGGTGGAGGCAGACCACCCACTTTTCCTGGGTAGAACCAGTACTGTACACCTCCCGCCGTCCGTAAAAATCGACACTTCCTCACAAGTCGAGCTCCCAGTGGGATTCGAACATGCAGCGGCGAGAGACGAAGGTTTACAACGCAACGTCGTTTAACCAATCGGTCACGGAGACGCTCTTTTACGTTATGGGAAGATCTCTATTTGCAGAGCGCTGTTTGGCTTTATTTATAATGCATTTAAAACTAGAAACATGTGTATTACATTCTTGAACCAGTTTATCTTACTATCTCAGTGCATCAGCCTCTGCCAACAAGCGTGTCGATATAATTTAAAAGAACAACACAAATACATTCTTAAATTCATACTTAAATTGCTGTCTTTATATATGTTGACAAATGTTTAGAGAACATTGAAGTGATCAATATTTTGGTAAGTGATCCATTTTTTGGTAGGTGTGCTTTGTACTGGGGAACTGGGTTCAAGGAATAATACTTACACTAATACAATTACTGAAAGTATCACACGTTGTCTCCCTTTACCTATTTTCATAATATTCGCCGACAGGGAGCTGGCGAATTATATTTGTGCTTATGTTTGAATTGAATGTTGGTTAACGGCTCATCAACACAGTATATGTTATTCAGAGCCGCCTCAGAGAGAGGGGAAGGATACATAGGAATCCGGGAACCATGCCCTACTCTTATTATCGAATAGATTCCTACGGTTCTTTAACGTGCTCGGAGGATAGACCGATACACTTGACCGCCCGGTTTACGTCCCCATCCGACGGACGAGGCTAAGGGAAAGTGTCTTGCCAAGAACACACCGACGAAACTCAGTGGCATCACGGAGGATTGAAGGAGAAGTGATTAAACAATTTTATTTTGTGACGTACTAAATTATATTTGTTCTTATGTTTGCTAATTGCACTGGAAGGAGAAGTAATTAATGGGAAACACTTTTATTCGTTGTGATGTACTGTTTTCTTCCTTTTTGTTAGCAATGTTCTGATAAGATATTGATATTGTATTAAAATAAATGTTTCTTTAAACTGTATGTACATGCCTACGATGAAAATATGTTCTGTTTAGGTGACAGTTGTTTGTGTGCTGTGCGCGCGTGTGTGTGTGTGCGTGCGTGCGTGCGTGATTGCGTGCGTGTGTGTGTGTTCGTAAATTATGATTTCTCCGAAATGTATGTTTATAATACGGCGCATTTCACGTTATACGGATTTTTATGTAAAATAGACGACACATATATACTGATATATAAATATATCTGTATGTAGTTGTTAGTATAATATATGTAAAAATAAAGACATGCATGTAAAGTTTCGGCAATAACTGTTATGTGGGCGCCGTGTATTAAACGTGTAAATCGATCTGAAGGGGAACCAGCGTTTAACCGCTAAACTATTTAGAACGAGAGATATACGTCACTGTTAAAACGCAAGCGAGTTAGGATTTACAGACTTTTTCTAATGGATTATTAAAGGGATTGATACACTATTTTCAAACAAGGTTTATTTTAAAGGGCTCTGAAAAACTTGAAAAAAGCTGGAAGAATTATTAAAATACCTTGAAAAATAAAAGGAGATATGATCTATTGCAAATTTGCAAAGAAACATAAATGTCTTTTAAAGCAAAGAAAATCACTGCAAATGAAAAATTAAGCATACAATTTATACATTTTACATATATATATTTATTTTGAATCGATTTGCATGTTCTTTGCGGTGACGTCATCGTTCCAAGATGGCCGTCTCCATTTATGTTCTTTGCAAATTTTCAACATGTCATATCCCCTTTATTTTTCTAGGCATTTCAGGGCTCAAATATAGTGACAATTTGGACTGGCAACATTTCGCCAGTAGTATTTTTGTAACTGGCAAAACGAAAAAGTTACTTTCAATTTCTACGGTTGTGTGTATGAGTAAGTACACATATGTAACAAATAAGTTAAAAGCACAAGATGATTCATCCATTGTGAACTCCACAATTAAGGCAAATAAGCTCGTTATCGAAAACTTCACAAGTATCGTTACAATTTATACATGCGTAAGTACACTAGAAAACATGCTAGATTCCATATGTGCCATAAGACATATCAGAAAAACTTAAAAAATATTAAAACACTATTGATATGAAAGCACATGTTTCAAAAAATGCAGACATGGTATTCTACATTAAACACGTACGGTATTTCGATGCACTTCCAACTTTTTGCTAGTACTTGGAACAGTTTACTGGCATTCTGAAAAAGTCACTTGCATTTTGCCAGTATGCCAGCTTAAATTTGAGCCCTGCATTTTGATAATTTCTTTAGCTTTTTACAAGTTTTTCAAAGCCCTTTTAAATAAATCATGTTTAATAGTGCATCAATCCCTTTAAGTTAGTCTTATATTCTATTTCCGAAAATCGCCGAAACTCATGTAAAATTATTCAGGTAGATTTATAACTGTTCTCCTTCAGTGAGAAGAATAAAAAACACCAATCGTTACTTCTTAGATATCTGATCATACTATAAAGCAATGAAATTTCACTAACAATACTAAGGACGAATTGATGCCTGTATCAAAATATTCTCGTATACCATACGTATCGTACATTATTTTGTACTTTGTGTTTGTTCTTTTTTTCTTTGTATTGATGTTAGATCTATTTCTTTACTCGCTCTATTGTATTTTACATTTTATATAGCTTTCTCAATAAACATTATCTGACTATCTTATCTGATCTTATCTTAAAAGGGTTGGGGTAACCAGCGAAAAGAAAAGTTTGAAAGTTGAGTCCACGAGTAACATAGCATATTTTTTAATTGTATCATCTTCGTGTTGGTACTGGTTAGATTCATTGGTGTGACTTCGCGTGAATTGTTCATGATGTATCAATGTTTTCTACAAAGTGCAGTTGAGTCTTGGCAATACCATGTGTCCGTTATACCCGTTCCATAATTGGTATATGCAGAAGTAATTACTCGTAAAATGTATAATGGTCTTGTTGACAGTTTCTCTGTAATTGTCTCTGCTTTCACACACATTAAAGAATCTGTTGTCAATATGCCACATAAGACAGACGTGTACAGGTGCATCAATTTCAATGATTTCCTGTATTGATAAATTCGAAAAGTCCACCAGCGTTGCCAGTGTTTACTTACGTAGCAATTGGTTAGTAGCGTGGCTGATCCTTAGCACTCATGTTCCGCGCTGTAAGCTGTCTTACAAACGGACCATGTTCTGGCTTTCCATACTCTCATTTTTTTTAGCAATGTTGACGTATCACCCTTGTTTTTTGAAAGGTGGAGGCATTCGTGGAAATGAACTGTATGATACATTTACGGAAGCCTAGTTGTAGTGTGAATATGCATTTGTATAGAACTCGAAACTGGTTGTGAGTCTCCATATTAGTTATCTTATATATTTTGAAAAATATGTGTTAACATTGAAGAACTACTGAAGCATCATGTAGTACTGCCCTTATTTCTGCAAATAGGATTTCAACGACTCTGATTACAGTACTTCTTAAAGAAAAACCGTTCAATGTTTGAAGATGTTGTTGTTAATAATATACTTTTATGTCACAATTCATTTAATGCACATACAAGTTGACAAATATCGTGCTTAGTTGGAACCGAATTAGCTCCATCAGGGCCGTGAAAGCATCTATTATTATGTATATGATTTCTTCATCACGTTGTCACATAAAATGATGGATCTCCTCTAGTGTAATGATCGCTTCATCCAAGTTTTTTTCTTATCTGTTGTTCTCAAACACACGGAACTACTTCTCTGATACTAACTCAGTTAGTGATGAGACCATCTGCTGAATGATTTTGTGCTCGTTTGATGTGCAGATTTGCAATATGGAATCAACATTCATTCTGTCTCTATTGCTGCATGATGCTACAGCCAGGTGCTGTCTATGTTGACTCTTTTTAAAAAATGTCTCCAGTGTTCTAAAACAAAACAAAACAAAACAAAATACTCCATGTATTCTGTACATTGCCAATTCATAAGTATAACGGCCATACACCACTATTGCATTTCCCATAGGTCTCCATTATAGCCTTTTGGCCTACAACCCCTATTCCTATATCCGAATGGAATTCTGTTTTTAAAGAATTATTTTAGAGACACTCAAAAAAGACAAGCAAATTGGGGATAATCCGATACTTTCAGCCTCTAATAGTTCACTGAAGGTGGCCACCCCCAGGATGGCAGTATTTTTTTTTTACTTTTTGCAAATATACTCTCAGTAAAATCATATCCATAAAAATGCAAATTTCAGTCAAAATATCCTAAATCAACATGTTTTATGATGGAAACATAATATTTTGATGTTTTATGGGGATTTGTTATGATTTGGGTAATTTAATCCACTCAGAATCTACCTTACAATCTGACTATACACCCTAATAGACCCTATACTTTTTTCAACCAATCAGAAGCCCCAAATCAATAGTGGTATCTGACCTAAAAGTCTATAAAAAAATTGAAAACTATTTGTTTTCACGTGAAGCTTTAATGAATTCTATAAAACTCCTATTATATAAATATTATATATGTTTCATATGAGAATTATATGTGGCCATTTTATATAAGAACAATATGATTCTCATATGAGAATGCAATTATATGTTTATTATAGATGGCAACTTTCCTGTGTACCACCGTTTAACATAAGAAACCAATTGCGGAAATTCCTTTATATTATGCCGCCATGTATAGCACCAGGTATGCAGTGAATCACTTACAGATTCCTGACGTGAACATTCTGTTGTTGAAGTTCGAAAGATATCTTGGGCCTTCATGTCTCTGCTTTCAGAATATACAGAAATACGATTTTTTGTCCATAAAACACATCTGTTATATGCACGTAAAGCTGGATCTGTAAATGTATGACGTTTCCCCAGAGCTCTTCACATACTTCGCCTTAAGCAATACATTTTGCACATTCGACACAGCATTTACTTTCAGTTATTACACTATTTACAGTTGGAATGACACCAGACTCCAAGTGTTCTAAACAAGTATGCATACATATCATGCAAATGGTGTTTCTACTATTATACCAATATTTCCCGCTCAACTGCTAAATTATGCTAATTGGGTACATGTGGTCTTTTTAGATGACTAAAAGGGTAATAAATTGACCATTTAAGCGTCATATTTTCCCAATTGGTATTAATACTTATCAATTTAGGAATGCAATATATTACCAAAAGAAAGTATTTCGCATTTATTATCAAGGTAAATGTACTTAAATGACAAAGATGATGTTCGCCAAAGTTACTTCTCCAACTATCTTGTTTTAAACTATTTGTATTTTTATCACGGGAGACTTGAGCTTTTGTTGTAATTCGTTTTCAAGTAAATTTGTTGTTCATAACCGTTTCATGACAAATAAATGACAAGTTAGTAACTTAGAATTGCTGCTGTATTTGGGCTCGTAACGAAAACTGAGTTACATATACTCCCCAAGGGATTACATTTACCAATATGCTTACAACCATGCAAATGAAATTCTAAGCTACTAACCATGCAATTAGCCTATAACACGTTTGTTTCAATCTTTAGTCTGGGCTCCACAGATCTTAGTAGGTATATAATCTACACCAACAGAAACTGCAAATATACCATCTAGAGCAGTAACATTCTGCTTCTTTCAAAAACAGGAATTGAATTGTCTGTGATATAGTTATCGTCTATTTTATTTATTGTTCCTACAAAAGGTCCCTGTCTAGAAATCAACATTCATACCTGCTTTTCATCTCATTCCATGTTTTACATCGCAACAAGCACTAATTTTACAGAATCATTTTCAACAATCGCACTGACATTACTATTGCTGCCAGCAAACTTGATCCAGTTACCAGTTCCTTCAAATCCTAGCCCTCTTAATAGGTTTAACGACTTCTGATGTCCATGGTATTCAAGAGATTATAAAAATACAAAAGGCACAGTAATTGATCATGATTATTTATATTATTGTTTCCCAACATTTCGTTACAAGTAATCAAAATCCCTAAAAAAAAATTCAAAAAAATCATACCCATGAAAGTTAAATTGCAAATTATCCATATCACTTAAATAAAATAACATTGCAGCTAATGCATAACCCCAAAACCCCTATTCAACCGTCACCATTGTTATACATATAATTATATGGTCAAATTAATACAGCACTCACTTTTTCATCGGGCCTCATCCTTTTTCTGTTGTGTTCACCACTATGTTTATATAACGATTTATACTTTGACGGTTTGGTCGAATATCTTTAGCACTAATTAATAATTTAAGCAATTTCAAAACAAAATTTAATTTAAAAATGTCGACATAATGTATACAGAGGATGGCACATAAAGTTACATACATGTATATGATTTCAAATCCTTTCTGAACAACATCTGACATAATTTTATATATATCCAATGCTGGTTCTTGAGATAAACAGAACAGAACAGAACAGAACATATTCTTTATTTTTGACTTAAACAAATGTTTCTCGTCATATAAAAGTATACATATTGCACTGTTAACATGTGACAGATAAAGATAGATAAAGATTTGTTTAGAGTTCTTCTTTGTTTTTGTTTATGATGTTTGTGTAACTCTTTTATATTATATATTCTGTGATGAATTATAGAAATTTCCCAGTTCCTCTTCCTCTACTGTGCTATCTCGCCTAGTATGCAAGATAGCACGCCTAGTATGCAAGATAGCACAGTAGCCAAATGTTATGAACTAAACGACAGACGTCATGATATTACGTCACGAATTGACGTCATGATATTACTCCGCCCTGTCGCCAAAGGAGTGACAGAAGGAATACTTGTGTCAAAAGACGACTGGAAAGAAATTCATCACAGAATATATATTATACAGTTTAAATAACATTTTTGTCGTCATACGGAAAATAATTCACGCGTGAGAAATATTCTTGCGATATAGAAACTCGTGCGAAAACGCACTCGTTTCTATATCGCAAGAATCTTTCTCACTCGGGAATTATTTCCCGTAGTTAATTAAACTCTATATATACAACACTGAATCCCCTAGGGTTTGGGAGTATTCTTTCATTCCGCGGAGTTTAATTGAACAAACTTGATTGCATGTGAAACAAAACAACAACAACAACAACAACAACAAACAAACAAACAAAAAAACACTGTCAAAATATATCCAATGCTTCTTAAGCATACAACTAAGGAGTGTTTACTATTTATATGTAAACTGTTGACACCCAGAGACACCCAGACAATCGTTCACCCGGGTACATCACATGAACACAAACTCCTAGGATACAACGCTCATTTCTGAAGAGTACAACAAATGTCACTGTTAGTGACAAATGCCCCCGAAGTGGTTTTCACTTTTAGTGACAAATGCCCCCGAAGTGGTTTTGACCTTTGACCTCTAAGTGTGACCTTCACCTTGGCGCCACGGACCTGGATTTTGTGCGCGATACGTTGTCTTGTTGTGGTGAGCATTTGTGCCAAGTTACCTGAAAATCCGTCCATGCATGTCAGAGTTGTTGACCAGACACGATGGTACGGACGGACGGACTGACTGACTGACGGACGGACGGACGGACGGACGGACGGACTGACTGACTGACTGACTGACTGACTGACTGACGATGCGACTACTACATGTCCCATAAAAACCCCACAGCAGTCAAAAGTCGAGCTCTTCAGGTTGATTGCTCCCCCACCCCTTCAAGTTGATTGCCCCCCCCCCCTCCACACGCAGCCCCTCTTCAGGTTGATTGACCCCCTCTGTGTTGACTGCCACACTGATTGACCCTCTCTGAGTTGACTGCCAGACATCTTATTGGCTATCACGTGTTACCGTTTATTATTGTTGATTGTCTGGAAGTGGAGCCAAAGAATGCTGATTCAATAGTATTGAATAGAATGATATTTCCGTAAGGCCTGATTGATTATTTTGGCTAGATCAAGATTACCGTGCTAATGAGGATCATCAGTGGATTGTCTCCCCTGAAATCTCTCCAGACAACTGTGTCCAACCATTTTGTTCACCTCATTTTTTATTGTTGTTTCTCTATTTTGTTTATATTTCAATGTTTTTTTTATTTCTTTTAATGCATATGTGCAAAAACAATATATGGTTTATGACAGTGCGAAAGTAACATATACATGAATGTAATCATTGAAAACATAAAACAGTTATATTAAAGTATCGTTTCATATGTATGCATGAACTCAAGTAAATAAGTTACCTTCAATGGGAGAGACTGTTTGTCTTGGTTGTGTTTTTCTCTATATCGGAATGCATTTCATTTTGTATTTAAATTTATTTAAACTAGTTATTTATTAATTTTCAAGTACTTTTTATTCATACTGTTTGAAATGATTATATTTTACAAGAAATAATGAAAAAGTGCATCGTCTTAATGTAATAAAATGATTAATTCAAAGGAGTTCAAAGTTCAAGCTGAGAGCGATGTAGCGCTCTGTGATCCCTACCCGATATTCTGCACACGAAAAATCAACGCGTCTATTAGCAAAAATGCGCACTTGACAATAAAATACAGATTATTTCAAAAATGTAATCGAGACAATTTTAATTGTGTTATTTGGAATAGTGTCGAACATTTCACCCCTAATGAAGCGCTTAATTTATGGATGAACCTTTTTACTCGAGTTATTGATACATATATGCCAACTAGTGAAATATTTGCAACAGTCCGCATGGATAAAATCCGATATTTTAGACGCAATTAAAGTAAGAGATTATTATAGAATTTCGCGTAAGATAGTTTGTCAGCTGATAAAACTGTCAAAACAGAGCACTTATGAGCGAAAAATCGAAGAGGGTAAATCAGACCCGAAATCGATTTGGAAACTATCCATATACCACGTAGTTTGTACAGAGTTATGCCCCTTTCCACAACACTTTAACCAGCACAGGGTTCTTTTTGGCGGCGCGCCAGAATACAGAAAGCGCGCTGCTTATATTGGGATTGGTTTTTGATGCTGCATATGGAGGAGCACGTGACTTGTTGTTGTTGTTGTTGTTGTTGTAAAATTGTTGGTGGGTAAAAGACTGGCCAAAATGTTGGGGGTAAGAGACTGGCCATATTTACCACCACTAAATACATGTAAGCATCCGAGGTGTAGTGGAATGTAGTTCCTATAATAAAAAGTAATCCCTCCTATTTTGATGAAAACGGGCATTATAAGTAGGGGAAAACTGCCCATTTCTATTCGATTTTGTGGTTGTATGCATAAGAAGCGCATTAATAATTTTTACTGGATCACTGATGAACATTTTCGAAATTTCGACTCTATGCTTACACTTTGTGAGCAATGAAAACAGTCAGTCAATGAAAACAGCTGAATCCTTGACCTGTTGAGTAAACAAACAAGAACTTTCTTACATGTCTTGTGATCCCACCTTTTCTGGTGAATTTTCACGTAAAAAATTGGTTTTCTAAATGAACATTACACTGCTGCATTATCCATACTTGAGTTGAATTTGCAGCAAATCACTTTAACATTGGTGTCTATGGGGAAAATAATAAGTGGTATAATACCTTGTTGTATTGAAATTGCTGTATTGAAATTGGCGCTATGTCATAGATCCATATAACAGCTACAATTTTGAAACTTTATACAGTTGTTCTACATCATAACATGACCCAGCATATCAGGTTTAATAACTCTGTGCTGCTTTCTGCAAAAGTTATGCCCCTTTTTGAACTTAGTATACTGGTTAAGTTTTCCATTAAGGTCCATTTTTTAGCCAGTATGTTTCAGAAAAATCTCATGATATCTTACCACTACAAACCACTTCTTCCGAATACATGTCCACCTACCCTAGCCATTTGTCACATTTCACTGATCATATCAGCTTTTTTTTTTATGTTTTTCTCTACTTAATTTAAACTATCTCAATATTCTAAAAATATTCATAACATTCTAGAAATATATATCATCAGCAATTAATGCAAACACTTAAATATGTTTTGATATCTTAAATATGTACCTTTGTTCTCAAGTTACTATTGCTTACTTTTATTCTTTTTAAAATATTTCTACATTTGTGTTGCAAATAAATACACATGTTTGTTTCCTCCTTTTGAAAACATTCTGCGCTGCCCTGTTGCTTTGCATCAGTTTCTTCTTGTAATATATCTATTATAAGAAACCTGTCCTACAATAAAACATGAGTGAAAACTAGTTGACATACTTCTATGGGTTATCGCTGTAAACATGCGTTCCGTGTTATTTATACAATTCATATACCCTGTAGTTTGGACAGAGTTATGCCCCTTTCGTGTCTTGTAGCTCGTGGTAATATTTGACCAATGTATACAGATGTTACTTATCACTGAAACATTTTGTTTTATTCTGAAGACAAGTACGTGTAAATACCTTTCTGAAAAACAAACTTAATATATTTAGAAAACAGATAAGCTACACACATCTACTTGCAAACATTCCAGCACAGTTTAGGTTGTTACATTTAAAAGGGACACGTGGCAATCTTGAATTGTTTATCAAGCACTGAAATTAGTTTCTCAGATTCACTAAATACTTTAAATGCGGTTGTATATAATTAAATACAAGTTTGAGTTTTCATTTGTTATTTTACAATAGGTTTTAAATATACTATTGATGCAAAATAATCAACAGCTAATTAATGCCAAAAAAAATTGCTTTATATTTTTATCTCTTATTTTCTTTCTTTTGTGTATTATATGGCACCAGTCTGCGTGTATTATGGCAACGGTGTACGTGTATTATATGGCACCAGTCTACGTGTATTATATGGCACCAGTCTACGTTGTTTTATGTGATGACTGGCGACACACCTGTTCCGTGGAACGCCCTTCTACTTTAATAAGCAAATGCATTTGTTGTTTTGTTGCACACCTTGATAGTTGTAATACCACTTTAGTAGCTTCGCAAACAACATACGCTCGAAGAGATAACTCAGCAGTAAGTACTTGTAGAAAACAAATATCAGCATCGTTTTTGCAATAGTTGCGTCGTTATTGGTAAGAAAACAAACAAGAGCGCAGTTGATATAACCTACCTGTCCAAACAAAACATTACCGGTGGGTTAGATGACGTTATGACAGATGATGCGAGTGTAAGAAAGACCGGCACATTGTCAACGATAATTTCGTCAAATTATTTTTGCTGCATTTGGAATGTGTTAGACTAACGAATTATACTTTGTAGCGCATGTTTTGGCTAAAGGGTTTTCCGCATTTGCATGAAGAATTTTGATAATACTTACATAAATTAAATACCATGGAACACGTTTTTATTGCTAAATACAAATGCCTTAGTTTTGAAAATAATTATTTTATCTCATGTCAACTCCTTGTTGCCGATACATGTCTCATTATACAGTTAGCTCCCTTTAAACCCAAGTATATTTTTTCTTACACCATTAAAAGTAGTAGTGTGTTCTTCGGTTTTAAATGTTTTTAATAATTGCTGGCATATATGTTTATTGTTGTTGCAGGTCTGAAATTGGATGTGAAAACATCAGACGACACATTTGCGCAAACTAATGCAATGGATGACAGAACTCAAATTAAAAAAAACGTGACTTTTACCATAGAAACGTTTTGTTTAGAATGGTCCAGTACACCTTAATCCTATAATATAGCCAATATCACCAATATAGTAAAATTGTACTTTACAGTGGGACTTACAACAGAAAATTTGAGAAATATCCCATAGCTTTAGTTACCTTTAATATTTTGTGATACAACTGTCAGTGTATCTTAATATAGATTTATCCAACTCATTAAAATCATTTTAAAATAGAAGTTCTATAAAACACACACGCACGCGCACGCACGAACACGCACGCACGCACAAAATAGAACTTAAAACAACTTCGATACTCATTTTCTATTTGAATGAACTGTAAGTGAGGAAGTGTCGATTCTTACGGATGACGGGAGATGTACAGCACTGGTTCTACCCAGGAAAACTAATATGGAGGAATTCGACCTCTACATTCAATCAGAACAATATATATAATCCCCAATTATGCATTCAGTGGTTATGAGACATGGCGCTAGAATGTTATTTCCCTTTATTGTCTAAGACAGCTCTGCAGCATTCTCTGATAACACACAACCTTTACCACAATATCCAGAGCTTGCAGAACTGTTTGTTTTTCTATGAAGACGTGTTCCATTGAATCATAGCTAAGCTATATAGATGCGTATATATTATACTGTGACGTAATGTTGATACGATCTCAGGTATGGCATATGTACCACGGCGAGCGCGGTTCCTTTCTGATTGACTCATGAGAGATGCTGTACTGATAACAAAATGGAATTATTACCTTCAATTATTGCCAACTCCAAACTGCACGAATCTGAAGCAGAACTGTAGAATACATGGATCGCGTGCACCACGTTTGTTCCCATGTATATAATAAAAGTAACCACGTGCTGTCAGATACAATTTGCTACGATTAGATAATGTACGTATGAAGAATCTCGCAATCTAGAGAAGAAACACAATTTGTCTTGATTAACCATGCATGTAGGAACAGTTGAGAAAAGATGGGGCACTCAGTAATGCATCCAATACTGGGGTCTGTTTTCATAAAGCTTCTTAGCAATATATCTTAAGTAAACATTCATCTTTTTTTAAACACTGTTTTCTATTGTTTTAAGACTTCTTTTTATTTTTAATAATGGTATATGTATTAAAACCCACAGCTACATATTTGTCTTACAATAGAAGCTCTGTAGTTTCGCTGAGAGTTTAATAAGGTTATTTGAAAATATGTAAATATTAAATTTTGATTTAAGTCATATTTTCTTCTTAAGTTGCGTAATGAATACGGACCCAGGGTTTTTATATATAAAAACGTTATATACTCTGCAAAAAAAGTTTTGGACCATGGCAGTGCTTGAACCCGTACAATGATCGCTGAACCATGACATTCGGCCATAACCCTTACTATCTCAGTTGATAATTCACAATAGATCAACAATCAACAATAATTATCGTTTACAATGAAAGTTTGCGAAAAAATAATAATCTTTTTATTGATTACTCGAATGTGTCCGTAACTGTTACTTTGTATGGACTTTGCAACATTTTACATACCCTTTGTGTGTTCGCGATATTTTTTAAAAATCAAATCTTGTTTGGAATTTAATGTTTTTAGTACCAAATTAACCGGGTAGGATAGACCTTGGTTACTAAAAAAAGATACTTAAATTCTGTCAACTAGTTTTATTTTTATATGACTTTATATACCCTGGTCCAAAACTTTTTTTACCGAGTATATATAAAAATCCTGCCAATGCGAAAATAATAATAATATAAAAAAAGCAGGAGAAATGTATTCTCTGCCGCAACGGCAGCGACTGTTATATAGTTTTCATAATTGCACATGGTAAGGTAGCAATGAACAGTTCCTTTACATTTTTCACTTTGATAAAACTATCTGATAGATACACAGTGTAACAGTGAACAGTTTATTTTGCATTGCATGTAAACAATTGTATTTATGTGCTGATGTGTACTTCTAGCACGTCGTGTTAAAAGGGTGAATTGTAATCAATATGTAAGGCATGTCAAGGTATTTGATTAGAGTGAATCGAGGTCGACACCTTGATTCAAGATGTTTGGTAGGAAGAACTGATGAATCGGGAAGAATGTGTCTGGTAAAAAAAACGGTCGCGGCGTGTTTATGTCTCCGTGACAACTTTTTTTTTCCAATATTGTTTTATTATTGACTTGATTTATTATTATGTTAAATTGTTGTTTCCAGTTCCTACCGAGATATATGTTATTTTCTCTCGGCAGATATTTTACGCTTGCGTAAAACCTTGCTTGTATTCACTCTCAACTTGTAACATAATGGATATGCCTAATCGCTTACTTTCCGTGATGTTCGTTGTTCAAGGGACAGGAGGCGATCTAGAAAAAAATCACAGTGTATTTCAGTTGCATATTCCATAACATACATATGCACTATGTAAGCCTCATAATAATTGATTTAATTTGGTCGGGAAAATTCGACGACTCGACTAGCTTTTGTGCATCAATCATTAATATTATTTTATACGATGATTTATGACTGTAATACATTCTTGATTTGTCATCTAACTACCATTTTATGATATGACAGGTGATTGTCTTTTTTTTTCCTGCATTTTTATTGCAATTTTTGTAATTCAACAGAAATGCAGCCGCTTCAGTTTCGCGGGTTGTAAATTCGCGACATTTATATTTTTGAACTTTGTTTTCTTACAGATACCCCACTCATTTATTGTTTATTTGACAAACCGTATTTTTGACAATCTGAGTATTATTAAAAGTATGGACAAAACAATAACAATCCAATGGAACATTTTGAACAGAGGCAAGTCATTATCTATTCAAATATCACAAGGGAACAACGTTTCCATTCAAACATCACAAGGGAACAACGTTTCCGTTCAAACATCACAAGGGAACAACGTTTTCCGTTCAAACATCACAAGGGAACAACGTTTCCGTTCAAACATCACAAGCGAACAACGTTTCCGTTCAAACATCGCAAGCGAACAACGTTTTCCGTTCAAACATCACAAGAAAACACGTCTCACACCACAATTAATTTTCCATAGGGTCCCATTGTAAGGTTTGTGTTCATGGCATAGAGATAAAAAAGATTTTGAAGCACAATTTTAGGCTTAAATTCTTCCTTGATCCAATAACTTCAATTAAAAATGCAATTAACAAAAATTTACCAGATTGAACTTTTTTTAATTTCTTGCTTGTGCTATCAAAATTCAGCGTAATAATATGAAAAAAATACAACATGTGGTGATTCGACCCATGATGTCTAAAATGAGACAGAATTAGCTAGAAAGCTGATATCAACATGACATTTTCTGTGATCTCTTCCTAAAATGCTGTAGATTAAGCATCTGGTAAAGATAAATACATGTGTGCAATGTAAAGTCCTGTAAAAAGCAGAAAAGGGGAACTATGTTTTTAGACTACCTCCATCATCTGTAGGGCAGGAGTACTCAAGGGAGATAATAGTGTCGTGAGTCCAACAACGTTTTCCGTTCAAACATCACACGAGAACAACGTTTCCGTTCAAACATCACACGACAACAACGTTTCCGTTCAAACATCACAATAGAACAACGTTTCCGTACAAACATCACAAGAGAACAACGTTTCCGACAGCTGTTAATCAATTAATGTTTTATAATAACTAGGCCTACTGAATAAGATATCACTACACTTAGTCGTTTTCGTAATTAATGATGCATTATTAAGATTAATTGGCCAGACATTTTTCCTGGTTGATAGATTGGCCAATCAAATACACATTCAATCTCGCGAGACGTTGTCTGAATAAACGGTAGTCAGCCGTAACATGTATTGCGTAATTCGTAATATAGTTAACTCCTTTTAAAAGAATGCTCTTTAAAATAACTGATCCTTTCAGTTGGAGACAATTGCCTTTAGCCTTCAAAACATTAGTGATATTCAGTTTTTCATTTGTTTATATTTCGCTCTTACAGGTGTAAAACGTCCACTGATTGTTGCATTGATTTGTGTATGTTTTGAAATTTAAATGCCATGTTGTCATTCATATAGGCCAAATTCTTACATAGCCCATATACTGCCAAAACAAAAAAATCCACAGAAAAGTGGGGGTCATGTATCTTCTAAGAAAAAACTTGTCACATGAAGGGGAATGCTCCCTTTAAACAATGTGATATAAACCCAAAGTGGCACTTTAAATTAGTGAAAATGCCTTTTTTGGGTTACAAAAGAAACGAGAATTATTTACTTGCCGCCATTATGCGTCTACGATGAATGTACTACACCTTACAATGAATGTACTACACCTTACAAACTATCTGAGACAAAATCTTAGAATTTTGAATTTGTGGTGTGGATTTATCGACGTTTTGATTGGAAAGATAATTACTTGATGTAATAGAAATTGGGTCAGCTATTCACGACGGCCCATTTAACCAACTTTTATTTCACTTCAGAATTCCTAATCCTAATTCCTAATTCCGAATTATGTAAATCTTTTAAATATTGGGTACTGTACATTAACCCCAGGGGTCGTGGGTTCAAATCTCACGGGAGGCATATATTGTTTTCTTTTTATGCCCCCGAGGCATATAGTAGTCACACTGTCAGTCATATGTATTGTGATTAAACAATAATATCGGAGTAATCCAAATGAAATTATGTATTGTGATTGAACTGGTTCTGAGAGTTCTGAGAGTTCTGAGAGTTCCAGGCACCTGATTAAGCAGCACAAACAACAAGAATATAGAAACTGTAAACTTGACCAGTATGTTTATATGCGGTAGAAACCAAAAACTATGAACAGAAACATAGTCTGTGGAGTGGTAGAATTGAACATAAGACGAGCTAACATAGACGCTGATTTCCCATTATCCACCAGCAAAACAAATACCGAAGCGTCCAAACCAATAAATAACAAACGGAAGTCTCAACGCGAAATGGTTGTATCTTGTTCATGATTTATATAAAGTTAAAACAGTTTCGCGTTCGTCCGTCGAAACAACATGCGTAACTCGGCCAGTTATTCATGAACTGACGCAACCTATAGCGGTGTTGCCCATTACAAAGATAACAATCGTGACATGATTCTTCATATGTTCCTGCAATTAATGCTCGTGCAGTTCCTATATACTTTATGTAAGTATGCTGGCTGATATTCTGCAGTATCAATTGGAAACATATGCCGAGTTGGCCGCACGCCCACGCTTCTGCCAGTGATATCTGTATTCATGCTTCCCCCAGAAACATGAACACATTCCACAGCGGAGACTTTCTCCCGTAACCTATGAATCAATACAAAATATTGGTGTTGAGGCCGACCATAAACAATTGTTGGTTTGCTGTTAGCCTACCTACCCACGAAAAAGAGTTTACATATACCTTTGATGTATTGATAATTAAAAAGAATGCACTTCCATTTGTATTTTACATCTTTATATATATAATACAAGCAATTATAGCAGAATCGCAGATCTAATAAGAAGTTTTTTGTTATTATGTCTTTGGCAGAATGTACTATACGGTACGGTATATATTAATAAGGTAAGGGACAACGTTTTGTAATGTTGTACAATGTTTTACCCGAACAAGATTTAAAAGTATACATGGATAAGCGTTACCATAAATGATATAAATATAAGATTTACCTACATCGTTTTTCTTCATACATCAGGTGTAGGTTCGATAATATCCGTACCAGAGCACCTGCTATTTTCGATAGTTCCCGTTTCGCACGGAATGGAATGTACGGTATGGTACCAACCAATATATTTGGTGAAATAGCATGTCATAGTTTTGTTATGCTTGTACACATCTCACTGAATGAGTAAAATACCAATCCATCTGAATTACATGATATTTTGAGCACGATTTACTTGATCTGTGTTGATTCAGAACTAGCATAATAATCGCATAAGACAGTCTTACATAAATATGTTCTAAATCGGCTGGTTCTGGGGCATCACTTTGAAACCACTAATTATTTTCCCCATAGACACCAATGTTAAAGTGTCACATATTACTGATTTGCTGCAACTTCACTTCAAGTATGGATAATGCAGCAGTGTAATTTTCATATAGAAAACTAATTTTCCACTTGAAAAATCACCAGAAAAGTTGGGGTCACAATGCATGTAAACAAGTTATTGTTTGTTTACTAAACAGGTCAATGGTACAGCTGTTTTCGTTGATGGTTGCTCACAAAGTGGAAATTTCGAAAATGTCCATCAGTGATCCAGTAAAACCTATTAATACGCTTCTTAGATATACAACCACAAAATCGGACAGAAATGTGCAATTTTCCCCTACTTATAATGCCCATTTCCATCAAAAAAGGAGGGATTACTTTTTATCATAGGAACTACATTCGAATACACCTCGGAGGTTTACATGTAATTAGTGGTGGTAAACCAATAGAAGTTATAGTTGTAGGCTGGTTCCCGAGTAGTCAATTACCAATAGTGAATAAAGCGCCGTGGTTTAGACAGATCTTTGGAAAGAATCGTAGTTTTGGTAAACACTGGATACAAACAATGCTGTTTCTCCGAAAGTGTACATACTTTGTAACACTCGTCTTAAAGTGTTAAATCAGAATTTATATTCCAATCGCAATGTTATTATCATGTCAGTTCATTTGCTCAGTTTAGTAAAGAAGGAAAATAACAATCGTTCTCCATTAATTACTTATCCTCCCAGTGGCACTTATCAAAGTTAATCACACATATATTCGTCGTCGGCTTCGGCCGACGAATAATCAGAGCGGCTGATAATGGACTAGTTTAACAAAAACACCACGTCTGCTCAAATAAAAAACTTGAAACTACATCAACAACCACGAGTTCATCAAATAGTAAAAAACATCTAAATTGGCAGAACATACACGCTGAACGTTCATATTGAGATTGTGTTGAACTTTAAGATCATGTCGGTTTTAAACATGTATACTACGAGACACGTATTGTACATGCCATCTACACTGCTCAAAAATATTAACGGATTGTTTGTCGATTTTTCATAAGGTTAAATGCACCATTTTGACGGCCCGGCTTTTCCGTACAAACCCGGTGTTTATGCCAAATGCTTATCAAGATCTTAAACTTTTGTTACAAGTCAGAATTTCAAAGAGACATGGACAAGTGTCCTGTGAAGTGTCATGGACAAACATTTGTAAATTTTCATTTTCTCCAAAATGTCACTTTTTATTCCTGCAAGTCTGAAAATAACAGATATAATTTAAGATCATGCATTAAACATGGCATTAAACAACCTAGACCAAAATCCGAATATTTAAAACAATCGTTTACCTATGTTGCCATGCGGACATGGAATTCAATCCCAGAAAATATTCGAACTCAGGTTTCTATTTAGGCTTTCAAATACAATTATAAACTATTTCTATTTCAAGATAACAGGTGTTCTGCTCAAATTAAGTTGAGTTAATAGTGAATACTTGTTTTGTATGCCTGCTTGTAACTATGTGCAAGTATTCACTTGACATTGTTTACAAGTTGCTGTTTTATTAGAAGGCCTCATGGAAGATAAGTGTTGTGCAATAATTTGTATAATCTTAATGAGTTGTACCTTCATGAAATAAATAATTTATTATTATTATTATTATTATGATGTTGCAGACTTTCAGGGATAAAAAGCGACTTTTTGGAGAAAACGAAAACGAATTATGTGGATTTCTGTCTTTTGCCATTAATTCATTTTAAGACATGAATGCTAGAATATTAAAAAAAGAAATTTATTTCATTTCCATACCATAATTTTATAGACTTTCAGAAACAATTCTGTATTTTTGGAAAAAATGAAAATTTACAAATGTTTGGCTGTGGTACTACACAGGATTGGAATGACTGTAATTCTGATTGGCAACAAAGGTTTAATGTCTTGATAAGCATTTGACATAAAACCCGGATTTGTACTGGAAGGCATTAAGGAATTCCCGGGCCGTGAAAATGGTGCATTTAACACGTAACCTTACGGAAAATCGACAAGTAATCCTTTAATAGTTTTGAGCAGTGTATATCAAGAATAAACATTATATCGGAAATAATTTTTGGTTACTTCTACAATGAAACAGTGCATGTTTAACAAAGCAATAATGCATGTATAAATATGTACCAGGAAAGTGACTATAATGACATAAAAAGTATATACAGCAAAAAAAGAAAAAAAAAGAAAAAAGAAAGAGAGTCAACCAAGAAAATGGCTTACGCTATCGGACGTCTTTTAAGAAAACGAAGAAAAGGATATCGGCTTCCTATCAAAAAAATAGGTCATTGGAAGTGATATAAGAAACCAAGGATAACCAGCAAGAAATAACGACGAATGACACTGAAGTCATATAAGAAACCAAGGCAATACCAGCGGAAGTCTTATAAGAAACCAAGACAGTCCCATCGAAAGTACCAAGAAAATGAGGATAATGCAATTGAAATATTCTACTGTTTGCAAGCATTGACACTATTATCAAAAGCCTACCAATGAAACAAGAACAATGAAATCAAAAATGTATTGAAAGAGTCTGGCCATGGAAAGTCTTTAAAGACAACAAGGACAATGGCAAAGACATTCTACTAAGAAAATGGGTTCAATGTAATTTAAAAACTACTTTGGAACATTTATGCATAAAACATGTATATATATTTTAAATAAATCCATTTTAAATACTTGTAAACAATATATAATATCAGACACTATATTCAAAACTAAACCTATACAGTAATAACATATCAACCAAAATACATTTTCAATGTCATCTTGATAACTCCATGTCCACCGCCATATGCATGCCATCTTCGGGATGGTTTAAATTTTTGTGCTGTTTATTTTGAGTTCTGCTCAACCCGGGGCTAGAGGGCGTGAGCGGTAGCTAGCATATTTCACTACCACTCATGAACAGTCTCAATCAAACCGAGACTGCAATATTTCGTATGAGGCGTGCTCGGCCGTTTCCAAAGGTCCATTGTCATATTCTTTTTTATTGCAATAATAAAACAATACGAACTGCAATTAAGTGTCACTCAGACATTAGTAAAAGAACAATTAAATAATCCCGGGTCTCACTAAAGAGCTAGATTCATTGCATGTGACGGGTTGAACAATCTTGCGCTTTAAAAAACAGAGCGTGTGTTATTCGGTTCAGAACAGACATTTTGTTACAGGTAACAAGGATCATATAATCTGAAAACAAGTAGCTATACACTCAATTAAAATTATCTTATTCCAAGAGTTTACATGTGTACATGTGTAAAACAGCAATGGATAAAAATCATATAATATATAATGCAAGTTCAACTGTAAATGGTAATCGTTATGACAAATAAAGGTGGTAATACAGCGAGAGAAAATGATGATAGTGCAGAGCAGATCTGATAGTTTTCACAAAGTATTCTACAGTCAAATTAGAAAAAGGTAGGTGAAATGGAAACACGCAGTAGGTTCTACATGCGGAGGAGAACATTTGGTCGATTCCATGGTTCATAATTCGAGCATCAGACTTAACATTTTTCAGTTTTTGATTAAAGCACTAAACGCACATGCGCAATGATGACATTAAATGACAAAAAAAAACATAAAAAAAACTAGAAATATGTCAAGAACCATAGCAATAGATCAATAGTTTCTCTAAGACAACACACAATATGATGTGCTTTGCTTGTAAATCACAGCAACATGAAGTTGTCTATTACTGAATGAATGACCGCATTTTCTTAATGTTTGTTGACATCTGCTGCCAATCATTGCGTCAATACAAAAACATATATTCATTGTTTCGTACACGCGTTTTAGTATATTGATATTAAATTCCGTCTAGAAAATTGGCGGAGAAAATCGGTTTACGAGTAATTTTACACAGATTGATGAGAGCTGGTTTTGTCCTCCGATATACGAGGGTTGTCCAATAAGTAATGCAGCCAGTGGAACAACTCACAAACTACTATGTATTATCAGTTTTAATCTCAGGCCTGCATTACGATAGTATAGAAAAAATGTTAAGCCAAGTACACGCTCTTTTTTCAGGATTGTTTTAAATACATTTTTACTATTCACTCCTTTTCGGTCGGACACGGGATGTTTGTGCAGCCATCTTTAGATTTAGATAATTGATGTAGATTTCCAAGTCAGTAGGGCATATTTAGGTAAACCAATGTTGCAGAGACGAATAATAATATATACCTGACCCAAACGCTGAGCGAAATATACTCACTGAATAGTAAAATGGTATTTATAAAAAACAACACAACAACGTAATGACATAATAATGTCAGTGACATATTAACCGATTTTTCATTTTTAAACTCAAAAGGTACAACTTAAAACAAAAAGAACCTGAGAACAGTTGATAGGCTGTGGGTGGAGAGTTTGGGGGGAATTACAACTATCTTCAATGCACTTTGTCAAATATGAACAACATCTTCAGTTGTCGTAGGAGGAGTTCAAATTCATTCGAAACCTTCGTTATCATATACACATCCTAGGCAACCACTGTGCAAAATATGACACCATTCCCACCCCACATACACACACCATCAACTGATATAGACGAAGTTTAGGTTTATACGAGGAAACAATGAAAATCATGCTGACCCCATGTGACCATAAGCCCCTCCCCCCCACCTCCACCCACCCCACACCACCCTGGACAAGAGAATATCAGATGGTAGAAGCAGTTCGATAGTGTATGCGTTATAGAAACGAAATAATTACAGTTGCTGTTTTTCAAGTTTAAAGCAAAATTGAAGCGTACACTTATTAACTATTTTCAAACAAATATTGAACAAGAAAAGTTATCGCTCTTGAGTTTTACCTATTTTCGCTAAGGGGAAATCACAATTAAAGAAACCAACCCGTTACACTACACAGTTGTTCATCAAAACGTTATCCAGGTGTTCAGGTCATTTAATAATACATATGTGCCGATTAAAAGTATATATGTTTATTCATTGGTTCTTGGTAATACCCGTGATTGAATATACGTAAAATGAATTATGAGTTGGTTACTCTTAATTCGACGATCCATTTTTGGGGTTTGGCCTGTCTGGTTAAAGCCATTTATATTGAGTATTTTGAGTTTGGATTCTCAAAATATGTAACTTATATATATATCTCGTCGGTAGTAGGTTTAGAAACGGTGTACATATGCTGTAACAGTTGGCTGTTGTTGGCGGGATAGCTACTTTAAAATAAATAAACAGATTATGATTATCCCTATAATTATAAAATCTGTATCTCCAACGAAACAAACGGCAGCTATTAATGGAGATTATCTTCCGCCAAACGCGTGTTAGACAGTGCTAACAATGTAAGCCAACCCATTATCAACACTTGTCCGTGAAAAAAAGATAATTTGCTGATGCAAGATCGTTTGGTGCCAACTATGCAGGAATTTGTATCGCGTATTTGCGGAGGCAATACTCCGGTACATGGTTATTGGATGTTGTTATCTGCTTATGATGTTATTCAGTGTATTGTATATACTTGTATACTCGGTACATTTAAATTGTATACATACTCAGTGCATTTAAAAACGCAATATGTTTGCTTTTCAATTATTTTCAGTCCTCTGTTTGTGTGTGTGTGTTCAAATCAAGATTGTATTTTATGTTAGTACACAAGTCTCTTTGTCACAAAGGTTAACATATGGCGATCTGTTTAGCATTAATGTTTCTGTATATCAAAAGCTAACGCATAGTATGTCAACCCAACCCAGAAAACTTGCTAAGTTTCTTGTATGTGCTTATTTATTAAGAAAGAACATTCTGTATCATTAAATCTTAAATAACTGTTTAATTATTTAAGCTAACGTGCCTTGACGGAAGTGTTTCCTGTTAACATGGATGTATTTGATAAAGAGTTTAAAAGAGAATATTATGCCAGTGCCTTTTACTATCAAGTTTAATAGGCGAGGCTTAGAAAACGAAGAATGGCGAGGCGAGCCTTTCTTCGTTTTCGCCTCGCCATTCTTCGTTTTCGTGCCGAGCCTCATAAACTTGATAGTAAAAGGCACTGACATAATATTCTATTTATCATGTAGATTATCCACATTTTCTGTATGAACTACTATTATTACCTATTTCTCATAATGTTACGCTTATCGAGGACGCCGCCATGTTGTTGTTTTTTGTTTGTTTTATGAGGTCTGGCAACGTTACGTGCATGACGTCAGATAACGTTACGTACAATAAAAGCCAGGGGAGCCCGCATTGATTTGCTTTATTGGCCAGTGCATATTAAAGCAAAATGTATTAGGTCACCCCTTTATTAGGCATACAAGTGCATATCGGCATGATAAATAACAATATGTGCATATTTATCAAATTTAAATTATGTGAAAATCTGATTATTGTGTTTAGACATGGTCTTTCTATATTTGGTGACGTTTCGGCCCTTTGAGTCGGCTGCTTATGTTGTTTTATAATTATATGTATGTATGCACATGTCACAATAATAAAACAAGAGGCCCAAGAGGGCCTGTATAGCTCTACTTGATATATGGAATATGTGGTGGGAACACGAGATCGATACCAACTAGTCTTGGTAATGATCATTCCTGGCAAGTGTCACTGCCATCCAGCCAGGAGTTCAGTAAAACTAGCCTGGACAAAGTTTGGATATAAGGGGCAATAACTGTGTCAAAAATCATTTAACAAAAACACGGTGATGATATGTGCAACTAGGCTTGGTACTGCTCATCACTGCCACGTTTCGTTGAAATCCAGCCAGGCGTTCAGGAGAACTAGCCTGTTAAATGTTAATTCAGTAAAACGAGTCCGGACAAAGTTTGGATATAAGGGGCCATAACTCCGCCAAAAATCAATCAACAAGAACAAGGCGATGAAAAGTACAACAGGCTTGGTACTCATCATCCCCGCCAAATGTTTTTAACGCATCACTATCATCATAGGTATACGTATATTTTCGATAACCATTCAAAATGAATTGGCATGCGGAACATACAAAGTACCTGATTTTCAACTCAATGCATCTGGTGTAACATATGCTTTATTACCAGTATTTAAGTGCTATTTATATACATTTACTATTACTATTACTTCTAATAAGTTTTCCCACAGGTTTTGGACAGTATTAATATCCAATTAGTTGATGTCCCTTTAATGTCGTTCGTTTGCAAATAGTACATGCTCGTCCAATGTACGTCTGTGTTGCACCTTGTTTGGAACTGTGAATGTCTCGTGACGTCGTGTAAAATATAAAGTAAATAGTACTAAATACGTAAGCACTGGTAGTAGACCAGCAAAACGGTTTATGATAGTATTACGGTGTGACAGTTTGAGGTTTGAAATGTATTCACTGCACGTGTAACCTTTGATAACAACCTCTAAACCCGCCTTATTCCGCCCAGCTCGTAGGAATTCCTCTACATGCGGTATCCGACAGAAGTCGTGTGACTGAACTCAGTATTAATAAGATAAATTAGAATTGTTCTACCCCTGAACATATATTTATAATGCTATCAAGACGTTGTCGATTGCTGCTAAGCATTGTTTTATCATAAATGAATATTATTGATTATTGAATTGTTGTGTTGTGTGAATTACTCGCGGCGGATTTGTAACCGGAGGCCCCGGGTTCAATCCTCCGTGGTGCCACTGAGTTCCGTCGGTGTGTTCTTGGGCAAGACACTTTACCTTAGCCTCGTCCGTCGGATGGGGACGTAAACCGGGCGGTCCCGTGTATCGGTCTATCCTCCGAGCACGTTAAAGAACCATAGGAATCTATTCGATAATAAGAGTAGGGCAGGTTCCCGGATTCCTATGTATCCTTCCTCTCTCTCTGGGGCGGCTCTAAATAACCTATACTGTGTTGATGAGCCGTTAAACAACATTCAATTCATGAATTACTAATATAATGAATAAGTAACGGATATTCCGGTATCAGATATTCGTTTCATTGTTTCAAGTTTCTACAGATCATTTAATTGTCTATTGCGTCACCTAATAAAAGAACATCAACTTGAATGGCTTCAATCTCTACAAATGGCGACCACGACGAGACAGTGACGATTTGACTATAAAATCAAAAAGCAAGCACGGACAACGAAGCGGTTATTAGTAGGAAAGCTAACTCCGAGGTCGGCAGGACTTTGATCCGCAAGACTCGCCGAAGAAAACTACACCGAAGACGTCCGGTAATTCCCGAACAATTAGGTCGCTTCGGGCACGTACATATAGATGGTACTAAGGCGGAATAGATCGATGCAGACAAAAGGGTAGGCCTATATTTTCTTTCAGAGTCAACATTTCAGTAAGATATGATTTTCCTTATTAACGTTTAGTTGTGTAAAGCCAACAATAGCCAAAGTAAAATACTCGTTTAGTTTTGTCCGTTTCGTGAACAGTCGAAACAAAAGGCTCTACCCGATTACAGCTTTTACGACAGTGAATTAGGCCGGCTATTGGTACTTTGCGAAACGGAACGGAACGAAACGAAACGGACCATTAGGCCTATCTATAAGTAATAATTGAGTTGGTTAATTTAAACATCGAGATGGGCCTAGTTACGGACATTCAACCCAGATTGTATTGATTAATTTTCAATCGTGATATATGTCCATATTATACGGTAGCAGTTGTTTTGTAGCATGTACATTTCAGCTCCCTGCCACACTCTTAACTTGCTACTGTAACTGTTATTAGGGCTTTCCACCTTTCAGTGGAAAGACCTCTTGTGTTCGTTCTGTTTATTAGGGCTTTCCACTTTTCAGTGGAAAGACCTTTTGTGTTCGTTCTGTTTATTAGGGCTTTCCACCTTCCAGTGGAAAGACCTATTGTTGTTGTTCGGCAAGATTTTGACTTTATTCTTCTCACCGCCACTTTTCATAGTAAGACTTGTCGCACGGCCTCTAAAGTTTACACAGTGATAGAGCTCATTCTGGAATAGTGCCGCGAAGCTTTTGGGGTTATGACGTCATCCAAGATTGCCGCCAGTGACGTCATGATGAACATCTTGTTAGCGCTAAATCTCAGACATTTATGGTCGGATTTGAATGAAATGTTCACAGATTGTAAAGGTCATGGTCTAGTTGTGCAAGAAGGTCATGCGGGGTCATGACGTCATAACGTGAAGGCGTCAGAGACGCCAGACTCTTAAAAACTGGAAAAATTCGTCAAAAATACAATTATTGCATGACCATTTTGAAACTTTACCACAATCATGTTTTCATCATCTTCTATCAATCGTGTGAAAAAGGCGTTGATGACGTCATCAAATATGGCGGCCATAGTGGTTTAATTTTAAACAGGCTAAAATAAAAACGTCTAAGTATATTTCGAAAACCGAACCAGCTAGCGCCAACAATGCCCTCATATATGTGCCATTATGTGACCTTGACCAAGTCTGGGAAAATCAGGTCACCAGGTCAAAGGTCAAGGTCATAGGCAAGCGATAGGTGTAAACACCAATAACCACCTATATCTCAGTAACGGTTGAAATTGTTATTAAGAACATACGTACCATTTGAAAGGCCTTTCAATTTACTTTTCAAAAATAAAATCCACTCACAACGCAACGTTGGTAAATGGTTGCCATAGGAACCAAAATACGATGACGTCAATGACGTAAAATATCAAAAATTGACGTAGACACGTAAAATTTGTAAATTTTGTAGAACTTATGATTGCAAATACGAACGTGAAGTTATTTTTAGCTGACGTCATTACTGACGTCACAGTAACGTAGAAACGAAAGAAGATTAAAATCGCTTCTGTTCAAGAACTACCTGTCCCTTCTTGGTGAATCTTTGTCAAAATAATGTACTTATCTTGTAGTTGTGCATTGCAATTTTTTGGGTCTCGGCGACGTTCAATATGGCCGCCAGTGAATATCTAAGAAATACCTTGTTCACGCTTCTCTTCCTAAAGATTTCCAGTCTGATAATGATGAAACTTCGCCAAATAAAGTGCGTATGGGTGGGACGTGGGGCAGACGTATATCTACACGTGAAGATGATACATAGCTGAGACCTAAATATTCAGTGTCGGGCGTAACGCAGTTCCCATCTTGCACGCACAAACAGATACGCGTAACCATTATTAGGGCTTTCCACCTTTTTCACTTTCTTCTTCTCACCGCCACTTTTCATAGTAATACTGGTCGCACGGCCTCCAAAGCTTACACAGTGATAGAGCACATTCTGGAATAGTGCCGCGAAGCTTTTGGGGTCATGGCGTCATCCAAGATGGCCGCCAGTGACGTCATGATGAACATCTTGTTAGCGCTAGATCTCAGATCTTTATGGTCGGATTTGAATGAAACGTTCACAGATTGTAAAGGTCATGGTCTAGTTGTGCAAAAAGGTCATGCGGGATCATGACGTCATAACGTGATGGCGTCAAAGACGCCAGACGCTTAAAAACTGGAAAAATACAATTATTGCATGACCATTTTGAAAATTTACCACAATCATGTTTTCATCATCTTCTATCGATCGTGTGAAAAAGGTGTTGATGACATCATTAAATATGACGGCCATAGTGGTTTAATTTTAAACAGGCTAAAATAAAAACTTCTAAGTATATTTCGAAAACCGAACCAGCTAGCGCCAACAATGCCCTCATATATGTCATGTGCCACTATGTGACCTTGACCAAGTCTGGGAAAATCAGGTCACCAGATCAAAGGCCAAGGTCATAGGTAAGCGATAGGTGTAAACAATCAATAACCACCTATATCTCAGTAACGGTAGAAATTGTTATCAAGAACATATGTACCATTCGTAAGGCCTTTCAATTTACTTTTCAAAAATAAAATCCACTCAAAACGCAACTTGGTAAATGGTTGCCATAGGAACCAAAATACGATGACATCAATGACGTAAAATTTGAAAGATTGACGTAGACACGTAACATTTGTCAGTTTTGTAGAACTTATGATTGCAAATACGAACGTGAAGTTTATTTTAGCTGACGTCATTATTGACGTCACAGTAACGTAGAATCGAAAGAAGATTAAAATCGCTTCTGCTCAAGAACTACATGTCCCTTCTTGGTGAATCTTTGTCAAAATAATGTACTTATCTTGTAGTGCATTGCAATTTTTTGGGTCGCGGCGTCATTCAATATGGCCACCAGTGAATATTTAAGAAATACCTTGTTCACGCTTCTCTTCCTAAAGATTTCGAGTCTGATAATGATGAAACTTCGCCAAATAATGTGCGTATGGGTGTGACGTGGGGCAGACGAATGTATACACGTGGAGATGATACATAGCTCAGACCTAAATATTCAGTGTCGGGCGTAACGCAGTCCCCATCTTGCACGCACATACAGATACGCGAAACCATTATTAGGGCTTTCCACCTTCCAGTGGAAAGACCTATTGTTGTTGTTCGGCAAGATTTTGACTTTATTCTTTTCACCGCCACTTTTCATAGTAATACTGGTCGCACGGCCTCTAAAGTTTACACAGTGATAGACATCATTCTGGAATAGTGCCGCAAAGCTTTTGGGATCATGACGTCATCCAAGATGGCGGCCAGTGACGTCATGATGAAAATCTTGTTAACGCTTGATCTCAGACATTTATGGTCGGATTTGAATGAAACTTTCACAGATTGTAAAGGTCATGGTCTAGTTGTGCAAGAAGGTCATGCGTGGTCATGACGTCATAACGTGATGGTGTCAGAGACGCCAGACTCTTAAAAAGTGGAAAAAGTCGTCAAAAATACAATCTTTGCATGACCATTTTGAAGATTTACCACAATCATATTTTCATCATCTTCTATCGATCGTGTGAAAAAGGTGTTGATGACGTCATCAAATATGGCGGCCATAGTGGTTTAATTTTAAACAGGCTAAAATAGAAACTTCAAAGTATATTTCGAAAACCGAAGCAGCTAGCGCCAACAATACCCTCATATATGTGCCACTATGTGACCTTGACCCAGTATGGGAAAAATCTGGTCACCAGGTCAAAGGCCAAGGTCATAGGTAAACGATAGGTATAAACATCAATAACCACCTATATCTCAGTAACGGTTGAAATTGTTATCAAGAAAATATGTGCCGTTTGTAAGGCCTTTCAATTTACTTTTCAAAAATAAAATCCACTCAAAACGCAACGTTGTTAAATGGTTGCCATTGGAACCAAAATACGATGATCAATGACGTAAAATTTGAAAAATTGACGTAGACACGTAAAATTTGTCAGTTTTGTAGAACTTATGATTGCAAATACGAACGTGAAGTTTATTTTTACCTGACATCATTAGTGACGTCACAGTAACGTAAAAACGAAAGAAGATTAAAATCGCTTCTGCTCAAGAACTACATGTCCCTTCTTGGTGAATCTGTGTCAAAATAATGTACTTATCTTGTAGTGCATTGCAATTTTTTGGGTGGTGGCGTCATTCAATATGGCCACCAGCAAATATCTAAGAAACACCTTGTTCACGCTTCTCTTCCTAAAGATTTCCAGTCTGATAATGATGAAACTTCGCCAAATAATATGCGTATGGGTGTGACGTGGGGCAGACGAATGTATACACGTGGAGATGATACATAGCTGAGACCTAAATATTCAGTGTCGGGCGTAACGCAGTTCCCATCTTGCACGCACATACAGATACGCGTAACCATTATAAGGGCTTTCCACCTTCAAGTGGAAAGACCTATTGTTGTTGTTAGGCAACATTTTCACTTTCTTCTTCTCACCGCCACTTTTCATAGTAATACTGGTCGCACGGCCTCCAAAGCTTACACAGTGATAGAGCACATTCTGGAATAGTGCCGCGAAGCTTTTGGGGTCATGGCGTCATCCAAGATGGCCGCCAGTGACGTCATGATGAACATCTTGTTAGCGCTAGATCTCAGACATTTACGGTCGGATTTGAATGAAACTTTCACAGATTGTAAAGGTCATGGTCTAGTTGTGCAAAAAGGTCATGCGGGATCATGACGTCATAACGTGATGGCGTCAAAGACGCCAGACGCTTAAAAACTGGAAAAATACAATTATTGCATGACCATTTTGAAAATTTACCACAATCATGTTTTCATCATCTTCTATCGATCGTGTGAAAAAGGTGTTGATGACGACATCAAATATGGCGGCCATACTGGTTTAATTTTAAACAGGCTAAAATAGAATTGTTTAAGTATATTTCGAAAACCGAACCAGCTACCGCCAACATTGCTCTCATATATGTGCCACTATGTGACCTTGGCCAAGTCTGGGAAAATCAGGTCACCAGGTCAAAGGTCAAGGTCAAAGGTAAGCGATAGGTGTAAACACCAATAACCACCTATATCTCAGTAACGGTTGAAATTGTTATCAAGAACATATGTACCATTTATTGTGACAACTCATAGTATGCAGATTCCTCCTACACATAATTTTTCAGTAGGTCAAAATCGGAGAATTACTCTCGAAAAACTCTAAAAAATGGTGTCGCCTTCTCAACTGATAGATACTTCACTGAATTATGTATCTTCTGTGAACTACACAATGGTTTCCGTGAAAGGCGATTATGATAAATGCTGCTCATAATACTGATGGATGACCTATTCAGTGGTATTAAGTTCAAGAAACAAACAGACCTGGATTCGGCAAAGCATTTAATATTATCAGCCATGAGAACCTAATTATCAACCTAAGCGGATATTGTATTATAACACTGGCACTTGAGCCGCAAATAAAGGAAAGAAAAAATACGATACACCTTCACCCCTATTATCTATATATCACATGGTGCAATATCTCCCTCCCCAACCACCCCCCACATGGTGTGGATTTTTGTTTACACCAAACTGACCAACCTCGTTTCGAAGTCTGTATCTTTGTCAAATTACCGAGTTGATTCAAATCCTTTAAACCGTTCGTTAGATCTGATTCCCATTTATCACATTAAATTCACAGTTCTTAAGAAAAAGCACTCTGTTCGGAGACATTTAAGTAAAATTGCCGATTTAAACCATTACAATATTTCCTACTCATGTTTACTTCCGGTTGTACTGAAAAATGTGATCCGATAGGATGATATTTTAACGGTCAAAACATAAGTAAACAGAAACCGCAAATCGTCCAATCGGGTCACATGTTTGAGTACAACCGGAAGTAAACATCAGTAGGAAATATTACTTGGTGTCAACAAAGATTCGCACCATGTGCTATATAGATAATAGGGGGTATCGTTTTTTGTTTTTTTAATAATATTTGCGGCTCAAGTGCCAGTGAATTATAAGGAAAATTCTCGAGTCATGGATAGGCATTCTTACACAATCGCACACATACTGTTGGTGTAAACTTATCCAGGTCATCATCATTATCTGTTTCTTCTTGGGATTTATACTTCTTCTTGGGTTCCTCAAGGATTTATACTTCTTCTCAGGTTCCTCAAGGATTTATACTTCTTGTTGGGTTCCTCAATGAGTCTTCTTCTTGGGTTCCTCAAGTATTTATACTTCTTCTTGGGTTACTCAAGGATTATACTTCTTCTTGGGTTCCTCGAGGATTATACTTTTTTTGGGTAACTCGAGGATTATACTTCTTCTTGGGATACTCAAGGATTATACTTCTTCATGGGTTACTCAAGGTTGGGTTCCTCGAGGATTATACTTCTTCTTGGGTTACTCAAGGATTTATACGTCTTGGGTTACTCAAGGATTTATACTTCTTCTTGGATTCCTCAAGGATTTATACTTCTTCTTGGGTTCTTAAAGATTGATACTTCTTCTAGGGTTCCTCGAGGATTTATGCTTCTTCTTGGTTTCCTCAAGGATTTATAGTTTTTTCTTGTGTTGCTCAAGGAATTATTCTCGGTCCAGATCTTTTTCCTGTATATATTATTGTTACTCTCAGATTATATCCATTTCCGGGTCAAATTGCAGATTACACTGTCATTTACATTCCAATCACCTCAGAAAATTAATTTAAACTTCAAAAATGGGAAACAAAATGGGCTATATAATGCAATCACTCAAAATTCATCCACTCTCAAAATGCATTAATACTTTATGCTACCTGCATATTATTCCCTTGAAGCAACATCATGGACAAAGAACCTTGGTGTTGACCTCTCAGATGATCTAACGTTAAACACGTGAAAAGATGACAAATAAAAGCATATCTATCATTAGGATTCCTGTGCAGAAACTTCAAAAGACACTCGGAAACATTTAAGTATTTTACAACTCGATTACAAATCCTCTGTATGGTTTCCGCACAAAAAACATACGTGATTATCTAAATTAAAATATATGCTTGACTTCTACCTATAGCTATTGCTTGGAAATTTATCTGGATTTGCTTTCGTTCTGTTGTCAGTAAACCAATTAATGAGAGATAAACTGTCTTTTTTCCAGAGCCTGAATTACATTCTCAATATAGAGTTTAGAATGTGAGAGTCGTCATCGTCGGCATAATTATATAGGCTACTTCCATTTAAAAAGTGGAAAATGTCGTTTATGAATATATTAAAAAGTACTGGTCCTAATATGGACCCATGTGGTACACATTTATAAATTGTAGAGAAATCACGTTTAAAGTTCCAATTTTTATATACAGTTTTAGCTTTCTATAAGTTGAAGCCATTTTGTAATACACCGTAAGTTTAAATAATAAAAGGTCGTGAGGTAGACAATCAAAGGCTTAATGGTTTATTCTCTTGTTGCTCTGGCTTCTGCCAAGTCACTGAGTACCTTCATTGTGGCTTTCTAGGCTATTGTATTTTTGTATTATATTTACACGAGCATATTTGTGTTTTACTTATATTGCCTATTGATGCTGCCTTGTTGGTTAGAGATTAGATCATGGCGGGGATTTCTTTATTTACACTGTCCTGTTTTAATGGGATGACAGTATGGTAAGTGTGAGGTTTGGTGCACCCTAGAACCGGTTTAAACCCCCAGTGGCCTTTGTTGCCACTGACCGTTCCAAGGCGGTAGCCCTATTGTCAACCCTTTTGTGTTTGTGACGTCGTTTGCATTTTTTATTACTTTTGCCTTCTCGTTTGTCTGTTTGCGTGTTTGTTTTTGTATTTTGTGATTGACTGTCGTCCTTGAATGCTGTTTTCCCTGTCCGATATTTTTATCTTTCTTTGGATAGATACATTAACATGGATGCAACATATGCATTATTATCTAACGCCTCCTTCCAGTCCTCAGTAATCCTTAAAAGGGTAGTTTGACAACCGTAAACAGGTCTAAAAGCAGATAAAAATACATTGACATTTTTATTTTTTAAATTCAACTATCTGGCAGTACAATGATCTTTCAAAATAGTTGGACAGAACGGGCAATATGCTGACTGGTCTATAATTACATTTATCGAGTGTACTATTCTTTTTGTGGAGAGGGGTTATTGTGCAAGCTTTAGACTATTAGGGAAGACTGAATTAGAGTAGGACGTGTTAACCAACGCTGTTACTGGCCCTGAAATTGTTGGTTTAGCTAGCTTAACTAGTTTGGCTGAAATGCTATCCTTTCTTAGTTTGAAGTTAATATTTTGTTTTTCAATAAAGTCCTTATTTACTGGTGTCCAATTTAATTGTGGCTGGCTAAAATTGTTATCTGTTTTAATGTACTATATCCGTACTTTGAATTCAGAGCTAGCGAGCATTTCTGCTTATCTTACCACACCATTGCTGGAGAAGGATACAGTTTCCCAGCGTATGTACTTTTTGGAGACTATGAAGGTTTCTGTACATATTAAGCAGAATAAGCACCCCACTATGTACTGGATTCCAAAACAAAAATCCACACAAAACATGTTTTATCGCAAATTCTAGTTCATGTACCACCACTAAAGTGTCAAGACTGTTGACCTCCCGCCTGTCCGCGTTTAAAGAGCATGTTGTATTATATTGCGAAAAGGTGTTTAAAAATAACACGGATCAAGATTTCTTAAAAAATTTAAAAATAGTTTTCATTCGTACAAATATGTCTTATTGTGTGACATCAATATCTGTGCTATTCAGGAATCAATATCTGTTTTGGTCAATCAAAAAGTCCTTGATATGTAACGGTGTAAGCATTTCCATGCCTCTACTATGAACACCTACGACTTTTCAACTCTATACACCACTCTTACCACATAACCTGATCAAAGATAAATTGATTCAACTTATACAGAAAACATTTGCTAGAGAAGGTACTACCTCTCTTGCATGTAATAATGTCAGGGCTTCAAACGCCCATAATGATAAGTATAACATGTGGACGTGTGCGATGCGTGTAGAGCGTTATTCTTTCTTTTATATAACATCTTCATTAGACAGCTCGAATTCCATGGCAGCATTCCTCTATCTTCATCTCTCGATTTCAAATGCTTACATACATAATAAAATTTATGATAAGAGAGATGAATTTAACTTGACATCGTTAACTATCCGCATTTAGATGGGGACGTACCTCGTGCTACATCATACGGGATGTATATCTCCCAGCTAATTCGTTTTACTAGGGCATGTAACGCTGGTAAGGATTTCGATTATCGAAATGACGTTATTATATGTAAAGTTCTTCAGCAAGGTTTTCTTTATCATAAACTACGTAGATATATCGCCGCAACGAAAATCTGCCGGAAAAAAGCAACACCAACCTAAAAACATTATTCTATGGAGCGCACTTTATGTTTGGTGATTGGCCCCTCTGTCATTACACTTCACTTTTCTCATGTGTGATGCCCAGACAACCTCGTGGGACTACATGATTGAACCTTCTGAAACCCTAAAAGGGGAGGTTGGTGCATGAACCTTTGTCCCGCGTGTTTTCTGGTCGTACCCTAGTTGTGTTTTCTTGGGATGCAACTGCTGTGGTTGTTCATTACAATGCTGGATACATCCTGAGGTGTTTCTAATTATGTTTTTATACCTATATATATATATTTACAATAACATATACGTATATCGTTTCCTAATTTCTCTGGATGTGGACTTTATTAGAGATTTCCTTTTTGATGGGTTGTACTTTTATTTACACTGTCTTGACAATGTAAGCGTTAAAGACAGGGTAATGGCGAGGTTGTGCACACTTAAAATCGATCTGAGCGAACCGGTGGGCCATAATGCCCTCTGACCGTTCCAAGTTGGTAAACAAACTGTCATCTCCACTCTTTATGTTGTATATTGTCTTTTTCATTGTAGTGTTAATTTGCTCTTTGTCTGTGGTACATTGCCGATATACGGTGCCATTGCGTTTGGCTGCTGTGATTTCTTTAGGACATTTTTTCTTATTTTTGGATGAGTTATATTTATAGTATCATTAGCAATAATTTAAGCAACATAAACAAAAAAAAAGTCATTGAAAACATTACTCACTTCTTGTTAATCATGAATTCGTTTTCGCATAATATAGTATATGTTTGTGTTTTGTTGCCTTTATTTTTCGGGAAGGGTTTTAAAGTAGGCCAGAAGTCTTTGATTTACACCCCACAACACATCTTTCTATAAAGTATCAATGTATTGATTTTCTTCTAAGACTGGTAACCAGATGTTTTTGTTTTGTAAAATTTTCCCAGTTCTCTGAGGATTTGTTAGCACTGAGTTTATTAAGAACTCTCTTTTTGTATATAGCCTGTTTTAGAACTTTGTTCATAAAAGGTAATGGCTTCTGTAAAACTATTTTCTTCTTTATGGAGCTTGCTTATCTGCCACATATGTAAAGCTTTGACTAAAAGTATTACATATCATCAGTTTCCTCTTCATCAAAATTTATCTTACACAGTTCAGTTTTAAGTTTCTCATTACAATTTTCAGTATCAAATTGCTTAAAGCTTCTATAATTACAACATTTTTGTTTCAGTACCTTGGTCTTTTCCAGTTTAAATTGTACTGCCATAATATTACGAACATCACTTAAACCATAAAAAATGTGTATGAGTTACTACAAATTGTTTTATTACTTGTTAAAATGACATCTAGAAATGGAGGTTGACTATTAAGTTGAAAGCATGTTGGATTATGCATAGTATTTTCCAAACCAAAGATATCACATGTTTTTAAGTGGTTGGCATTTAGTTTCCTCTAGTACATTGTAATTTAAATCGCCAGGCAGCATGATGTTATATTTGCTGGTTGCTCGACAATTTGGCCCATTTTATTACATATTAATGCTGCCTTGTTTGTTGGAGATTATAACCCGGCGGGGATATCTTTATTTACACTGTCCCGTTTATTTTGATGACAATATATTAAGAGTGAAGTTTGGTTCACACTATAACATGGTTTAAACCCACAGCGGCTTTTTTGCCACTGACCGTTTCAAGGCGGTAGCCCTATTGTCACCCCGTTTGTGATGTCCTATTACATGCCTTTTATTCATCTTTAAAGTTATTCTTTGTTTCTGTATGTGTTTGTGGTTGACTGTCGTCCTTGAAATTACTTTTCCTGTTCGATTTGTATATCTACTTTATCTAGCGTTAAGTTGCAGTATTCTTCAAAAACACTTAAAAGTGACTTTAAGACATGAAGGTTTGTAAACACCAATAACAAGCCTTTTCATTGTCCAGAATTACCTCAATACTTATAGATTCAATGTCGCCAAACTCAAACTCAGGTTTGCGTTCACCGACTATATCTGACCGTAGGTATGCTGCTATGCCGCCACCATTTGGTGTTTGGTCAGCCCTCCATTTGTGAAATTGTTCAACAGTTACTGCAAACTGTGTATGGGGAAAAGAGTCATCTATTTTTGTTTCAATAAGAAAAAGAAGATCAACAGTGTTTTTTGTTAAAAGTTCTTGTATACTATAACATTTTTTCTAAGACAATGTATAATCAAGGCAGCACATACACATCTGTTCGGTTGCTGTTTTCCTACGTCTTTTAGCGAGTCAAAAATATTTTGCTGGTCGTTGCTGTTAGTTGTTAAAATGGGCAAATCCGGTATTTTCATAGAGGAAGTGCTGGTGAACGACTCTGTGAAATGGCCAAGCAGATCGCACTTCTTGCATACCCATGGATCATCAATGTTACTCATAACGTTATAATATTTTGGCAAGATATTTACACATTTAATGTGCCACCAGCCAGTTGTTGTTTGATCAGAGTAAAGGAGGAGGTTAAATTCTTCCGGTAAGCGTCCACTGACGTTGACCATAAGGAAAAAATCCATGTCTTTAAAACGCTATTTCGATAAACGAAGACATGTAAAATGAGTAAAACTGATTTAAAATGCACTGTCCACAATTTAAAACGAAATGTGGGTGTAAAACTAATAAATTTGTGATTTTCATTTGAGTCCTAGAATATATTTTGCCGCTTACCACACATGCGCTTTAATTTGTTCAACCCGATGTATGAAAGTAAAATATGTCCATCTCATGCCCCCACGTCTCCCTTGACTAACACGCCAAGGCAGAAAACTAATGGACTGGGTTCGAGCCTCGATTACAAATAGTTTTGTTAAAACCCGGAAATCTCTTTATTTTAGTAGTTTTCGTTACCACAAACGAGTTACATTAGTCATTATTTACATCATTAGTTTAGTTCTAGGAAGACGCGTGCAGCAAGGCTGGTTGGTTATATTTTTCATAGCACTGTCGTTCATTTATTTAAAAATAACTGCTCATACCAGAGCTGGAACATATAACCTTGCTGTATATTTTTGGAATACAGATGAGTAATGAATGAGTATCTGTGCGAACAGATGAGTAGTGAACGAGTATCTGTGCGAACAAATGAGTAATGAATGAGTATCTGTGCGAGCAGATGAGTAATGAGTGAGTATCTGTGCAACAGATGAGTAATGAATGCGCATGTGTGCGAGAACCAATCATGTTGGAAAATATTAGTGCCAGTCTAGCGTGTGTACACGGAAAATGAACCAAGCGGCAGGAACCTCGTGAGTATGGCTTGTTCGTTACAAAAACTCGTATGTTAAAAAAACGCGTTACTTTACAATCACCCCTCGTATTTAAACTATCTAAAATGCGATAAACGTATATCGGTTTACAATCGGTATTTAGTCCTCGTATTGCTAAATTGCATTGCTAGTATAACGCATACTGTTGGCAGTAAACGTGAGCGTCATTGCAAATTACAGGGTATTGTCAAATTTCAGTCCTTTAGAAATGGTTCGTCCAGTCGTAAGAATTGTATTAGTATTACCCCGTATAATGACATGTTGTCGTGAAAAAAGGTCAAGAAAACCTTGTATTTATTTTTTCAATTGATTTGGATACTTTGCACTACCGAAAATGAAATGTATATATATCAATAAGGGGCCTTTTTGATAAATATTTCATTATTGTCGGCAACAAAAAACTTTCATGTAAGTTATTAATTTATACTGTGTACAGTTTAGCAATAAAAGTTGGTAAATAATATCAAAACACGTTTTAGACCATACGCTTACTTTAATTATAGACTTACTTGATGTCTTATAACAGTTAAGTAACGTATTTACGTCCACCATAGAATAATAGTGGTATACACATGCATGACCTTGGAGTACGGAAGCTGCAACTCAGAAAATGTCAGAAGCTGCTACGCAGAACAGTACGGAAGCATTGAATAGACTTATTTGATATAAGTTATTGGTTATTACTTATTTCTCATTTAATTTAGTTAATGTTATTATTTATAGTGGTTTCTCCTAATATCGCGGGTTCTTTAATATCGCGGTAAACATTATTTTGATGACATCACCCTTAAGCGCCACCTACCTGTGATCAAAATCGCACAATTCATACCCGAAGGTCACGCTAATGTTTACAAATACATATCGGCAAAATGTCGCAATTCATGGTAAGTAAAATTGGTTTTCCATATAAATACATAAAAACATCACAATGTGTAAATTTCCTCCACCCCATTACCAACAAAAGAACCCTTAACACTTCGTAAAATAAGTTTATAAACTTTGGGGCTCTGTCAAATCTTCGTCTGCTTGATGATATTTATGAATGAACTTGTTGTGGTCACGTGACGACTGACGACGCTAAGTTGCGAACAGGGCACCTGCCAACAGCGTCAATAAATTAAGGGGGCCCTGCTACGCCTTTTCCTACGGAGTTCCCAAATCGATTTGTAGACGCACATATTGAGGGGATGCAAGACACTTTGTTTTGTTTCTTGGGGAAAGTGTGACTTCTGTCCACATTGGAAACACTTTAACAGGGAACCTGCCAACAGCGTCAATAAATTAAGGGGGCCCTGCTACGCCTTTTCCTACGGAGTTCCCAAATCGATTTGTAGACGCACATATTGAGGGGATGCAAGACACTTTGTTTTGTTTCTTGGGGAAAGTGTGACTTCTGTCCACATTGGAAACACTTTAAGTACTGCTGTAATGCTACAGTTTTGAGGCGTGACTCTGTTTTCAGATGTCCACACTGCCTTACAAAGGTCTAATTGCTAGTACACAAGTTAAAAAAGTAAAGAAAACAAGTGTTGAGTGATGATTTGATGTAACTTGCGTTATTATTAAAAGAAACTGTTGAATTTCAGCATAGAGTTGTAGTTTTATTTGCAGATATATCCCATTTATGTTATTTAGATTTTTTTGCAATCAATAAACTCTAGTCAGGGCCTACACTGTTTACCGCGATATTAGAGTACTCTCCCCTGACAACAGTAAAAACATAGCTGTCGATATCGGATAAAATTATTTCAATATTTAATCCATCTAATGTTTTAATACTATGTACAAATACAAATGAGGTGTTTGTGAACGTAGCCAGGACAGAAATAATTTTAGATACATCTTGTATTATCATTTATTTAAACTGCAAACAGTAAGTACCGCGATATTAGGGAACACCATCCTATGTATTATTATTTATGTGGTAACATATATTTCTTAAAGGTGCCAGCAAATCAAAAATGAGATATAGGGTCCTATAGAAACCACAGCGTCCGCACGCAATGGCATCGTAGGTCCGCACTGTACTGCAAACAATGACTTGATAGTACAATGAAAAAGACAAAAAAAAAACAGAAAGGGTGGGGGACGACAGGGTTACATCAATACAATTTAAAAAGCAACACAGACCACTACCTTGTATCATTTCGCTAGACATCAGCTATTGATCTACCTACTAAGTTTCATGAAAATCAGAGTTGAGCGGAAATGATTTACATTTGATAAACTTCAAAGTCCCATAACTCCGCCAAAAATCATTCAACTAGAACGTCCTGACAATATGCGCTATAGACATCATAGTGATACTTCTTATATCATGAAAATCAGACGAAAAATGTACGAGTTGAGCGGACAAGCTTTTGATTTGAATAACTTTAATGTCCCGTGAATCCGGCAAAAAGCATTTAACCGAAACATCCCGACAATATGCGCTACTAGAGATCATACTGATACTTCCTATATAGTTTCATGGCAATCGGATGAAAAAGATAGGAGTTAATCAGAAAAGGTTTAGATTAGAAAAACTTCAAAATCCCGACAAAAATCAGTCAAAAGGAACATCCTAACAAAATGCGCTACTAGACATCATACTAATTCTTCCTATGAAGGTTCGTGAAATTCGGATTAAAAATGTAGGAGTTGAGTGGACAAGCTTTAGTTTCGAAAAAATTCAAAGTCCCGTAAGTCCGCCACAAATTAATCTACCAGAATGTCCTGAAAACATATTATACTAGACATCATACTAATACTTCCTGTGACGTTCCATGAAAATCGAATGAAACACATAAGAGGAGTTGAGCGGACAATATTTGGAATCGAAAAACTTCAAAGTACCGTAACTCCGCCAAATATCATTCAACCGGAAGGTCCTGACAGCATGCGCTACTAGACATCATACTGATACTTCATATAAAGCTTCATGAAAATCGGATGAAAATCGTAGGAAAGAGTTGAGCGGACAAGCTTTTGATTCGAAAAACGTCGAAATCCAGTAACTCAAACTCAACCAAATTCAACCAAACCGTCCTGACAATATGTGTTACTAAACATCATGTCATACTGATGCTTATTTTGAATGGATGAATAACGTATGAGGAGTTAAGCGGAAATACATACGGACAAAGGAACGGACATGATAGCAAATATATGTTCCATCGCAAATTTCGGGGAGCATAACAAAAAAGACATATGGAACATTAAGGAGTATATAAACAGTAAGAAAGTGTAAAATACATTACAAACAAACATGAGAGACGAATTTTGCAAACATACGTATGTTAAAAGAAAGAAATCGCGAATCTGTGTGAACTGAAATACACTTAAAAGGCGGTCACTGTATAAAGTACATGTTATGTGTCCTCTGTTTAAGTCGAGATTTTTTGGGGATTGTTTTTAAAGTCAAGGAAACATATTAATTACAAGATTGCATTTAAATATCAACTCACAGCAGAATGTCACGTAGGCTGTTTATCAGTGGATGACGATTGTAGCGTGTTTAAAAGTCTGTGAACGGGCGAACGGGCTTTATACATTCAATGTGTTTATTTCAATATGTTATTTACTTAAAATCTTATCAAAACAGACAAGAATGATTTTTATATCTATTTTTGTACATAGTTTATAATAAAAAGTCGACTCATCTTGAAACTAGAAGGCCAAGTGAAAATCTATGGTTGTTACATGATACGATGACAAGAGTCACTATTTACATGTTTACGACAGACAATGATAAGGGCGGTCCCAATACAATCGTCATACGTGATTAAATTTCATTTTAAAGTTAACAAGAATGTATGAACAGTATGATTCTTGTTGTTCTATTTATACACTATAATTATTTTTAGTATACATGAAAAATTACATGATTACTTTTTTTCTGAGTTGACAAACGTTGCATTGCCCTGGACCTTTGACGGTCCACGGTCATTTAATTGTCATAAGGTTGCGGGTCACTAATTGCTTTCCATGGGGCAAATACTTGCTTTTCCGACGATAAAAATAAAAAGGTTTGTACAAATAATTCATACTGTTGCGGGCTATTGTTCCGAATTCATACTGTTGCAAGCTATTCTTTTGACCGCTTGAGGATTTGTATTTAAGCAGATAACTATGGGGCGCAGTATTACTTTTTAATACCTTTTGGTGATATCATCTATTCAAATATGTGATATCACCGATTCATTCTGAATGCGCGATATCACCTATTGAATGAGTGATATCATCTATTCGAATCAGTGATATCACTCATTCGAATCAGTGATATCATTTTTTTTCAAAACGAATGTGTGATATCACCCATTCGAATAGGTGATATCACTGTATCGAATAGGTGATATCACCCATTTAATAGGTGATATCACCCATTCATTTTGAATGAGTGACATCACCTATATCGAATCTGTGATATCACCAATTCAGAAATAAACTCTATATGAAGACTGATCCCATCCAGGATCTGTGTAACTATATAGAGCAACCCTCACAATTGCAACATTTGGCGGGCTTTTTCGTCATCGGCAGATAATGGCCGGCGTTCATTGTATGGTCGCACACAGCAGAAGGGGTATACACCCTACCAAACTCTACATACAGGGTCCGATCAAGAAGATGTGGATGTGCCGCCCGCCATCGGGATTGGTATTTGTTTTATAATTAGTTACATTTAATTGATAAAAATAAACTAAAGAAGCCCCTGTTTGTTTTAGAATTGTTTGAATACATTAATTATGTATTTAATTGATAAAACAAATAAACTAAATGAGACATAAACCACCAAAAGAAATAGCACTGATCATATAAAGAAACAACCAGAAGAAGGTATTTCCTAACTTTAGTTACGCGCCAGGGATAGCTATTTTAACCTTGGCGGTAAAATAAATCTCAGTGTATTACAAATCTATTTTTAACTTTTGAATTTCTATAGGACTAACGCAACGTATTGTAAGTTATAATTAATAATTATTGCATATTATTATATTACTGTTAATGTTCCATCTCTGTCTTAGAATCATATTACGTTATAAATTGGTTATTAATTAAATAGCTTTTTATTTTTTTTAAATAAATTTAGCCACAAAGCCTGATCTACTTCCTTTAAATAAGTCATTCAAATTGTAAATAAACCCACCCTTCACAAATTACACTGAGAAACACAGTGGACAGATATTATTTGAATATTACAACTAACCGTTAGCAATATTATATATTATTCTATACCTAATTTATACGTCCAATCGTAGACGCTCATTCGAATCACGTGACCGTACAATATATTCCCGTATCGGGACGCACGCGCGTACAAAATAACCCGTATTCTTTTCGTATTGTACGATTCACAGGTCCCATGTTAAACCTATGATAAAGACCGAAGCGCGTGAAAAGGTTCCGAATGAAAGTCTGAATCGACAGGCGCTCTAGATAAAGCGTTACAATAAAGCTCCTGTTGTCACCGGAAAAAGTGGAGGTATAGAATAAAAAGATCATTTAACAGTGTTCTGTACAATACGGAATATATTTGGACTCGTACACAGCTTGGAAAATCATATTGGACTCGCCTAGCGGCTCGTCCAATATGATTTTCCAAGCTGTGTACTCGTCCAAATATATATCCGTATTGTACAGAACACTGTTAAATAACCTATAAATACTAGGGACGTATAACGTCCTTCCTGATAATACTTGTTGGGGCAAGTCAGTATTGTTCTTGTTGTAAAAACGAATAGGTGATATCACTGATTCGAATAGGTGATATCACTGATTCAAAAGGAAAGGGTGATATCACATATTGAATGGGTGATATCACCTATTTGAATGAGTGATATCACTAATTCGTTCTGAATCAGTAATATCACCCTTTCGAATCAGTGATATCACTTATTCGAATAGGTGATATCACTCATTTAAATAGGTGATATCACTGAATTGTATTAAAAAGAATCATATATGACTAGTTTGTGCACTCTCACCTACCATTCATTATGCTGTAATATCTTATACTTATTTACATTATGTTGATGTTTCCATATGTAAGACCAAATACTTTAAATGAAAATAGGTTATGTTCACTAGTTAACCAAATAGTTCGGTTTTAGATCTAGTATGTAATTCTATACAGAGTATAACATGCACGTAGAAGTCGTTATTCAAGATGACCGTTTCTAACCTTTGAGGAGAACGGATTGTCGTGTATTCATCTCCTACGCCTAACATAACCATGACTGTTGTAGTATTTTATTTAAAAAAAACACACATTAAATTCTGTATATCTTTAGTTCATCAAGTTGTTTCTGGGTGTCAGCTTGCTTACTACAGTCGAAGTTCCTTTGTTATGTGTTAAAGGGTTTAGGCACGGTTGAACAACTCTCCATGTAATGCATTACAACTTGACTGTGTTACGCAGTATTCACGTATTGAATGGACTAAATAATGTCAGACTTTACAAGGTCATATTTCTCTTTTTTTGTGAATCGTAAAATTGCTGTAGTTTGTCCTTACCTAATGATAACCTTCTTGAAATTGCAGGGTGGAGGCTGAATAGTATCATATTCCGTATTTGTAATGATTTTGTATATTTCCATTGCACTTCAAACAAAATCGCTATTTTTCATGAAATATAAATGTGATTACAAGAAACACAAGAAAGGATGTATGCTGACAAAATAATTACAACAAAGAATAAACAAGTTATGCGGATAAACTGTGAAGGTCACTATATAAACAGGCGATGTATAAGTATAAACCCAAAGAGACTGGGCTGCTGGCGGACGGGATAATTTCTTAAGAACGGTAAAACGGTTGGACATACCCGGTATTAAAATGTGTGGCTTTTGTTTTCTACACCGTTTGACTTTCATAGGAACACGAAACACCATGTTTAGGAATTTTGAGACAATCAGAGTTTGCAATTGTTAACTACTATTCATCAAATTCAAAATATCCTCTTATTATTAGAAAGGACTTTAGCAATAACATGTTACACTTATATCATTTACTGGTGCGTTTTCCTTGACCGCTAGTATATTTAGAATAATTAAAAACATCACGTGTGTCTACCTTGATCTAGATATTTAATTGTTATACATTTGTTCCCCAATACCTGCATATGCAGTTTGTTTACTATTTCAGTCTGGATCAAATCACGTGTGTCTACCTTGACCTAGATATATAATTGTTATACATTTGTTATGCAGTTTGTTTACTATTTCAGTCTGGATCATGTTCTTGCCGACGTGACATCTGATATAGCAAGATTTCACCCTTAAGAAATAATAAAGAAATTATTAAGATATCGGTGTTGGGAACTAAAAAAATATAAATCAATAAAATAATTAAAAAAATGTATAATAAAATAATTAAAAAAACGTGTTATTTGTTGAAAACAAACATATTTTAAGTTTTCCTGAAAAAATGTCCCAGAGTACTTTAGTTATAGACAAGGTGTGAAAGTCCATCTGGTCGACATTTAATACATAACTGTTTTCATCAGTTATTCCACTGGCCTTTCTAATATACCCGAGCTTTCATTGATATCAACAATCTGGCCATGTTCGGTTAAGATCGGATATATTTAAGAAAATCAAGGGCGATATAACTTCAGTGTTAAAGATCCGAATTGGCTGGCTTTCAGACTTGACCAAGCTTTTATTGATATCAACAATCTGGCAAAGTCTAGTAAGTATCGGATGACAAATGAAGGTCCTATTGTGTTAAAGAGGCCAAATATAGTGCAACAAGTCAAAATTTTACCCAGTCGTAGAGAACACTCGGGACTGGTGTCCCGAACATTTTGACGTCATGACGTCATCCAAGATGGCCGCCAGTGATGTCATCAAACAAATCTTGTTATCGCTAGATCTCAAACATTTATAGACGGATTTGAAAGAAACTTTCACAGATTGTAGAGTTTAGGTTCCAGTTGTGCAGGAATGTAAAAATCTGTCTCTATTTAATAACGTCTTGACGTCAGTGACGTCACAATGTTATGAAAAGTCCTTCTTTTTCAGTGATAACATTTTTCATGTTTTTTTACTGCAAAATCCATCAATGTCATTGTTTCAGTCGACGTTGACAGTTTTAACGTCATGGCGTCATTCAAAATGGCCGCCAATGACGTCATTTAAGAAATCTTGTATTTTGATGCAACTTTCACAGCCTGTAGGGAAATAGGTTGATTGTGCAAGAATGTCGAAAATTGTCAATGACATCATCCAAGATGGCCGCCAGTGACGTCAAGATACAAATAATCATGTTAGCACAAGATCTCCAACATAAATTTTATAGTCGGATTTGAATGAAACTTTCTCAGATTGTAGAGTTCAGGGTCTAGTTGTGCAAGAATGTAAAAACGTGTCTCTATGTAATAACGTCTTGACGTCAGTGACGTCATATTGTTATGAACATCCATTTTTTTCTCTGATTACATTTTTGAAGTTGTTTTACTGTATAATCCAGCAATGTCATTGTCTCAGTCGACGCTGACAGTTTTAACGTCATGACGTCATCCAAAATGGCCGCCAATGACGTCATTTAAGAAATCTTGTAATCCTCATATCTCCTTCATTTATCATCGGAGTTTGATAAAACGTTCACAGTTTGTAGATATCAACGTCTAGTTGTGCTATAATGTGGAATGTTGTCATGTCGTCATCAGAGATGACCGCCAGTGACGTCATAAATGAACTATTGTTTTGTCTATATCTTCTGTATTTATTATCGGATTTGAATAAAACTTTCACAGATTGTAGAGTTCAGGGTCCGGTTGTGCAAGAACGTCATGCGGTATCCCGACGTCATGACGTCATGGACGTCATAATATTCATAAAAACGTTTTTTTCACTGATTGCATGTTCGAAGTTATTTTCGTGATAAATCAATCAGTGTCTTCATCTTCGACAACACTGACAGTTGTGACGTCATGACAGGAAAGCCCGTTTGATCAGGTCTCTGATCAAAATCTAGTTATTATTCCTTCTTCTTCTGTCAGCCACTTCTCATAGTATGACTGGTCGCACGGCGTCTAAATTTTACACAACAATATAGCTCATGCCGGAATAGTGTCTCCAAATTTTTCGGGTCATGACGTCATCCAAGATGGCCGCCAATGACGTTTGTAGGCAAATCTTGTTATCACTGTATCTCAATCCGATTAGTTTTGACATCCATGAAAAAAAAAACAGAAAAAAAGAAAAGAAAAAAAACACCTACCTACCTACCCTAATTTTTTCAACCGAGTAACCAGAAACACAGGTATTTTTCTGTCTGGCCTTATGACAAATAATATTGAATACAAATGACATACGTTTTAAAATAGAATTTATCACAAGGACGAATCAGGACGTTCAAAATGCCTAATTTTGAGATAAACATGTTTGTTAAAACTATCATGTGCAGGCATTTAGAATTTAGAGTACGGTCACTATGACGTCACAGTGTTACTAAGTACACCATGCCCATCTCGGTGTTTAAATAAGCCAACTCGCTAAGACCAGACTCTATCTATAACTTATTTGGGTCATTACACATTGAGGCATAATATTTTGCGGACTGTAGTGAAATTTGCAGGAAATACGCAGGGTTACCCAACTGTGAGTTAATTGTTATCGATTGTTTTTTGTTAAATTTAGCGTTTGATAGTAATAGCGGTTAGAAGTAAAGAAAATATTTTTCGGTAAACGAGTTGTTGACGTTCAAACGCAATTGTCATATATTTTCTCGGTTTGTTTACAATCGTTATTTTCCCGGTATAGCTTGATGAGTTTTAAAATAATTGTTTTAAATTACAGAAATTCAGCTTCAGAAGGTTGTAGAGATAAGTTATAGGATATATTCATAAGAGTTATAAAATGTTGATTTATAAGTTTTTATCATTACACAGACTGATCAGAGTTTTGAGATAATGTGTGTTCAATATTATTGTACATTTTATGTCATACGTTATTTTGTATTTTAACCTAATACCAGTTTTCAATTACAGGTTAATTAAAAGAAACCAGTTACTGAAAGGTTTACAGATTATAATAAATTCTTATTTTATGATTCAATTTCTAGATTTATAAAATCTGATAAATATCAGGAGATATTTCAACAAAGAGAGGGAATGTGTAACATATGGTTTATTTCCAGTATTTAAGTGCTATTTATATACATGTACTATTACATTTAATAAGTTTCCCTACAGGTTTTGGACAGTATAAATATCCAATTTGTAAATATTACATGCTCGTCCAATGTACATTTGTGCTGTACCTTGATGTGCTGTGACGTCATGCAACTATAGTAAGTACGTATGCACAGCAAAACGGGTTATGATAGTATTAGGGTGTGACAGTTTACCCATAATCCTTGATAACAACCTCTAACCCCGCCTTATTCCGCCCAGCTCGTAGGCATTCCTCTACATGCGGTATGTGACTGAACTCAATATTAATAAGATAGATTAAAACTGTTCTACTTCTGAACATATATTTATAATATTTTATTAAGCCGTTGTCGCGTGCTGGTAAGTGTTTTATCAAAAATGAATATTACTGATTATTGAATTGTTGTATTGTGTGAATTACTGAAATAATGAATAAGTAACGGAAATTGTATTTTATATATTCCGGTATTATGTTTCATGTTTCAATAGATCATTTAATTTTGCGTCACATAATAAAAGAACAGTGAATGGCTTCAATCCCTCTTAAATTGAACCCACATTCTATAATAGGTATACGTATATTTTCGATAACCATTCAAAACGAATTGGCACGCGGAACATATAAAGTACCTGATTGTCAATTTTTCTTCACAACTCAATGCATGTGGTGTATGACCTTGAATGAAAAAATATGGCTTCATTATAGTTTAATGACCCTTAGGATATGTTGCCTGCTTTTTAATTTAGTCTTTTGACTGTTAACTGTGATACGCAGGCTTCATAACCTCTGCGTCCAGCTAAACCCCATTTTGTTTATTTTGCCCATTGTTTTCTCGTTTAGGGCAACACGTTTTGTTAGAAACAGGGACCACACGCCGCTGGCCATGGTATGGTGTGAAACGTTCACCGTCAATATGCATACCATCTTCGGGATGGTTCAAATTTATGTACTATTGACATTTAAAATATTGAGTTATGCTCAACCCGGGGCTAGAGGGCGTGAACGCTAGCAAGCACTTTTCACTACCGTTCGTGAACAGTCTCAATGAAACCGAGACTGCAATATTTTTTGTATTTATTGTGTTCTACGATTTTCAAATTTCTCCTTTGAAATTCATACTTTTTTTTCTATTGTCTACTTTTTTCATTCAATGGTCATACACCAGTTGTGAAGAGAAATTGACAATCAGGTATTTTTGTATGTTTTTAATTAGTTTTTAATGTATATCGAAAATATAAAAGTCTACACATACTTACGACCTTATATGACCGCAGCAAAAAAATACACAATACACAATTGCGCAACTTTCAGTCTGGTACCCGTCCTTATATCAGTTTGCTTTAGCAGGGTTTTATTCATATAATCTTTTGTCGAAAGTGAAAGCATGGATGCTATTTTTTTGCAAAAAGGTCGTAACTACAGGGCTATAATCATATAAGGTTGTAAGTGGTAGATACGACCTTATAATTTTGTCATTATTGTTTGATATTATAAAAAGTTGGGTCTTAACTGGTAGATACGATCTTATTATTCTCAAGATTTGATATAAATGTGTGTCGATTAACGTAGCAATCCCGCCAACAACAAAGACAGTTTACAACATATGTACACTGCTTCTAAACATACTGACGACGAGGTATATACATATAACCTACATACTTTAAGAATCCAAATTCTATAGATACTATGTAAACGAATTTAATCAACTTGGACAAAACCCAAAACTGGAGTGTCGAATTAAGAATTCATTTTACGCATATTCAAACACGGGTTAAGAACGCGTGAAAAAACAATACTTTTAAATCGGCACATATACATATTACATGACCTGAACACCTGGATAGAGTTTTGATAAACGGTTTTGTAGTGAAGTTTTGTCGTTATTTGCGGGTTAATTTTAAAACATAAAAGTGCCGACTAAAAGCCTGGATTTATTCACGTTTACTTAAAATACTCGTAATTGAATATGCGTAAAATGAATTAAGAGTTGGTAATTCGTAATTCGACGCTTCGGCAATGATACAAATAAGGTGATGTTTTGCCTGACCTTTTTACGGCGTGTATATATAGTAAATTGAGTTCGGATTCGCAAAACATCTAAAAAGAATGAGAAACATGGTCCTATAGAAATCACAACACCAAACACAATGACACCGTAGATCCCCTTCGCACCACAAACAAAGAGCAAATTAACCATACAATAAAATCGACAATACACAACCACTGTAGGGATCCGTACACCGGATCTTGGTCAAGACCCCGTTCACTAGTACGGAGTTTTGGTCAGCCATGTTGTAGAAAACGAACGGATAACAACAGCAAAAGTAGGTTAACCACGTTTTTCTCCTATTTTTGTTCATTTTATATGAATAATCAATAATGCTATATGGTGCGGAAACATTTCCCCGTTCAAATATTACCGTACATTGTTGACATATTACTTTAAATGCTACAATTCGGATCAAAGAAAAACAATTGCCGGTGCTGAAATTCGCCCAAAGTACCCTTCAGCAATAAATATCTCATTAATTTTGAAGTTCATGAAAATTTTGAATTGGCAGATTTATTTGTTTTTCCAATATACGTGCATGTTCAAATGTTCAACTTCATTCATTCGAAATTGACCGAGATATGAATCGAAACAAAATTAATGTTTGTGTACGGGGTCTTGGGCACTTGTGTACGGAGTACTGCAAATATTCTCTTTTTACTGTACGGAGTTTTGCTTTAAATATATTGTATGAAACTATGGTTTTAATGGTACTTGCATTACATGTAATACATAAAACATTCATTGAATGTTTGTAAACAGGCCATGTAGTGTCATTAGAACTGAATCAACGTAGATTTCCTTGAACAGATATAATCATGCGAGCTATAAAGATAATTAATATTAACCCATGCCGTTATCTATATCATGTGTTGTCAATGTAGTTTAAGAACCAACTTTACATTTCCTATTAACATGCTTAGGAAAGTTTGACATAGTTTAGATGTCTTTTGGGGCATAGAATTAATTTTAACCTGACAGGCAAACTGTTTGAAAAAAAAAGCCTGTGGGACGTATAATAATACTTTGACAACCGAATATTCGTCTGTCTGCCCATTCGTAGGTCATAAAACATATTGAAATTCACTCTTTAAATACGTTTTGGAAAGGTAGATCCATTGGAAGCATCTATCTAACTTTTTTGTGACAGGGTTCAGTGTCCTTTCTTAGAAAGAAATTGGACATAATTCTTCGAAAGAAAAATGAAAGAAAATAAAAATATTTATGCAATGTTCCAACATCACTAGTAGGTGAGGGGTGGTAAAATATCATATCATATTGTGCATACCAAATTCTACACATCGGGTTCTACATATGGGGTTCTACACATGAAGTTCATTTATTTACAACGCGATAAACTAACTAAGGAGGCTGCCATTATTATAAACTACACCCAATCATAGCGGTTACATTCCACTGTATAATACAACACAACACATCAACATTATATATAATATTAATGGTGTTGTAAATGACAAAAAAAATTATATGACGTTAACTGTGGTCACAATGAGCTAAAATTGGACAACTGTACCAATTCTAACAGACAATAATATACGTCTGGACTTAGTTTGTAGTACATGTAGTTATTTGGAATAAGTACGGAGACTTTCTCAAGAATTACTCCTTTTAAGTTTTAGTTTTCTGCATTTTTTCGTCTTAACAATACAAAATGGCATAAGACATATAGGACCCAAATAAGGGTAGGTATAAAACGCGGACTAGCACGCGCGGACTAGCGGACTGCGGACTGCGGACCAGTATGGTATAAAATGCGGACTGGTATTTTGCGGACCATGTAAATAGATGGAACAACTAATACAAATATTTTGGCCAGCAAATATTTCATAAAACGAAATAAGTATGGTAATGGTCATTTGAAAATAGATGTGCATGAAAATAATTCGTGAACATGTTTAAAGCAAACGAATTTACAAAATTAAATTTTTTCGCGCTATGATTTAGTAACAATGATTGTTTGAATGTAATTTTTCTTTCTTTCGTTCGTTCGTTCGTTCGTTCGTTCGTTCGTTCTTTCTTTCTTTCTTTCTTATCCTACATTTTGTGAAATTCTGATGTGCAAGCAGGTGAATATTTGAATCTGTTCTAACTACGCCCCTGCTAGGGGTAGCAGGGGCGTATTCTGGGCTTAATTTTTTTTTTCTTAAAATGGGGGCATGGATGGTGATTACGGATATTATCTGGAATAGCCCATCCCCGCTTAACAGAAATTCGTTTCTGTCTAATCATAGGGTTATGCCCCGCTGCACCTTTTCACAGGCACTCACCCGTCCCGGAGAATATTTACGCAGTTATCCCTATTGTATAAAGAATGATTGTGTCTATAATCAAAGTTGTTAACCTCTAATAAAATATGTGTAATCCAAATTGAGTTGTTATTAATTTAGATTAAACAAAAACACAACCAACACTATTGAATTAATGATAATATATATTTATTGAATGTTAACGTCGTCTTACAAACACACTGCATATACAACATATGAATGTAGAATGTGAAAAACAGGATTTTCATGTAGAAATTGCGGGTGTGATTCGTTGAATATAACGAGATATTTTAAACTAGGTTATATAGTGCGAATGTATTAGAATTGATGATAAAGCACCTATCAGTTTATCTAATTAAAATTCAACTAATACTTTCAAAAAAGTTCAACATCATGGTGACACAAATATTATTTTCATTTTAAATACAGGTGTGTGATATTATCAATAATCAATCAAAATCAACGCGTGACTTTTTTTAAAATAGGTAGAAGCATCCACCCGTTTTTTTACTTTTTTATGAAATATCACATATAACACAAGGTTCTCAGTAGGTGTATTCATCATGACCACATTGAAATGTAATCATGGGGAAAAGCTTTTGATAAAATGACATCGTTAAAGACAACCAATTTAATGTCAAAAGGATCACGATTTCTCAAAAGTAATCCCTCCTTTTGCGATGGAAATGGGCATTATAAGTAGGTGAAAACTACCCATTTCTATTCGATTTTGTGATTATATGTATAAGAAGCGTATTAATAGGTTTTACTGGATCACTGATGAACATTTTCGAAATTTCGACTCTATGCTTACACTTTGTGAGCAATGAAAACAGTCGATCAATAAAAAAGCTGTACCCTTGACCTGTTTAGTAAACAAACAAGAACTTTCTTACATGTCTCAAGTTGTGACCCCACGTTTTCTGGTGATTTTTCAAGTGAAAAAAAAAAGAGTTTTCTATATGAACATTACACTGCTGCATTATCCATACTTGAGTTGAATTTGCAGCAAATCATTAATATGTGACACTTTAACAATGGTGTATATGGGGAAAGTAATTAGAGCTTTCACACTACTTACATTCTATATATAAGAATCCAGCCCATATAACGGACGTAGAAGAAAACCACTTGTTTTTTAATCAAATATTTCATTATTTGGAGGATACATAGCTAAAAGAGCAAAATACACAAAACATAACACTATTATTTATTGTGTTCGTATTTATTGAAGCATTCACAGATATATGATTCAAATTAAATTGCAATATAAACTTTGTAATATATCAGTCAATTAACATGGTTTAATACAACACAATTTCTAATTGTATTCGTACTTAATTAGAAAATTACAAGACTATTATAGTTTACATAATTTAAAACATGAATATATATGTTCACGGCATTAACCTTTTTTTAAAAAATAAATAAATATATGTATATCTATTTTTGCTTTAAACATCCATTGAACCTAATTACAACTGTCAGTTGACGAATTATTTTCCTGCAAATCTATTTTTAAATGACCATACATCACATACTTATTTTGTTTTAAGAACGTCTAACTTTAATATTTTCTGTCCAGAATTAGAATATTTGTATTATTTGTCCCATCTATTTACATGATCCGCAAAATATCAGTCCGCATGTTATACCATACTGGTCCGCAGTCCGGATTATATACCCACCCCCTAAATAATGTCTACGAATTACTACAATATCAGTAAATAACATCAGTGCAGAGCAGCGAAAACAATCTTTGCATTGCAAAACCCCGTACAGTACATGGACAAGACTCCGTACACAAATCAGCATTTTTTTTATATGAATTAGTTACGCTGGGCACGTTTTGTATCGATTCATATCTCGGCCAATTTCGAATGAATGATGCTGAAATTTTGAACATGCACGAATATTGGAAAAACAAATAAATCTGCCAATTCAAAATTTTCATTAACTTCAAAATTAATGAGATATTTATTGCTGAAGTGTATTTTGGGAGAATTTCAGCACCGGCAATTGTTTTTCTTTGATCCGAATTGTAGCATTTAAAGTAATATGTCAACAATGTACGGTAATATTTGAACGGGGAAATGTTTCCGCAACATATAGCAATACTGATCATTCATATAAATGAACAAAAATAGGATAAAAACGTGGTTAACCAACCTTTGCTGTTGTTATCCGCACGTTTTCTACAACATGGCTGACCAAAACTCCGTACTAGTGAACGGGGTCTTGACCAAGATCCGGTGTACGGATCCCTACAGTGACAACGGAAGACAGGGTTACCGACTTGGAACGGGTCAGTAGGCAATATGGCCCACTGGTTAGCCTAAATTGATTTTTAAGTGTACATCCTCGATATTATCCTGTCTGCAACGTTCAAATTGACAAGACAGTGTAAATAAAAGAACATCCCATCGAAAGGAAATGTAAGGTATAAGTGTAAATGTGTAAGTTATATACATACATATATATATTACTATTGTCGATACGGTAGGTTTAGAATCGGTGTACATCTGTTGTAAAGTGTACCTGTTGTTGGCGAGATAGCGACTTTAATAAAGTCAATATTCTATTATCAAAACTGACAGCAATTGTTTAAAGATTATGTCCCCTTTTGTGTTAACCCATTGAGATTGAATTTAAAAAAGAAAAAATAGTAGAACTCAAATAATCTTGAATATTTGTTACATAAAACTTCGAGTTTAGTATGTTTAAATATGTATCTAGGCAGTGCTACCCTTGAATTATATATGCATACTCGATAACTATGTGAATTAGTCAAATACACACATGACCTTGAGTATAATATAAGCTTAGTATGGATCAATACACACTTTTTCATTATTCAAGTATAGCACGTGTCTAGGTAAATGTGTAAACATATTAAAATGCAAGTTACATGTAAACTTATTTAGGATTGTTTGAGTCGGAATGGAATGGAATTCCACAAAAGGGAGCATAATTCTTAAATGTTGATATTCACATAATCGTATTAAATTTCTTTATTTGAAATTATTTTGAAGGAAATACACCCATACAGTTAGCCAACATTTTTATCAATGTACTACCGCATGCATTGAAATCTTACACCTTAAGGTACCTCTAAACCCCCTAAATGAAAAAAAAAGTAAATCATTTGTTTTATATGATTTCTTGACTGTTTGTGTATGTATTGCATATCATTTTAAGCGTCTGTGTATGAAGTTTTTGAAAATGAAAATGTTTCTGGTTGAATTTTATTTAGTAAATAAATATTTGACAATTATGTAACGTTTTATTGAGAACCATATGTCAGAATCTCAACTTCCTTGAATGTTTTATATTTTTTTGAAATAAATGTGAATAAGTCTAGTTCAAAGTCTTCCTGAAGCAGTGCCAGTTGAATTTTGAAATAATTAACATGAATGTGGCCATAATTTCGGAAAATAAAACAGCTATATTTTGTAAAAATATCAACATTACTCCATATAGGGTCTATTTTCACAATGGTAATATTTGGTTGTATGGTGTGCCAAAAGGGCCTTTTAGTGCTATTTTTGTTACAGATATAGGAAATAAAGTATACATGTATTATTTGTTAATTTCTGCAAAAATGAGCATATATTAAGGGGAGAGATGGCCCTCTGTAAGTTTTTATCACACATTAAAATTAGCATGTTCATTTATTAATCCAGTATCATACTGCTTGCATATGATTAAATTAAATTCTGATTTTTCATTTTTTTTTTCCCCTATAGGTTTATATATATATATATATACATTATTGGTTCAATATAATAAACAGTTATTAATATGGTAAAACTATCTGCTTTATAGCTGTGTTATAACTCACATAAATGACTGAACAATTGAAGTTATGTCGAAAACTAGAGGGACACTGTGACTTTTAAAAGAGAATCAAGATTGGCGTGTTCGCCTTTAAATGAAATATTTTTATTTACCTTACAAATCAATGAAGGTAACTTCACCAGTCTTAAAATCTTCTATCAGACGGTTGATTTCTGTTGTTTCCTCCTCATTGTCATACAGAACCTCATGCACTGCATCTACACCATCTTGTCCATTGATAATGGAAACAACATGACCTTTATACCACCGAGGTTGACCATCAGTCAACCACTGGTGTTTGATGCGGCGACCTAGGAATTTAGTGCGCTGTTCACGACGAGTTCTGCAAAGTATTTAACATATATGTGTTTTGTCGAATAACAAATTAGGATTTTTTTTCAGTGATTAAAAAACCGCCACATATAAAGTGAAATCTTTACTAGAGGCAACTTGCTTAAGACACCTCAGTCGGCAATTGTATTGGTGTATATATAAAGTGTGAATGCACCTAAATTAATACACCACTTGTGTTAAGAGACCATTTTTAATTTTTTCCTTTGGTGCTCTCTTAATGCCTGTACGTTATATTGTACATTGAAGGCTATTGCCAAAGGGAACAAGTGTAAAAACTTTAAAACTGCTGTTTAATGATACAATAAATGACATAACTAAACATTTGTGAAATATCTAACGCTTTTAAAATGTATTATAAAATTATGTGTGCATGGGTTTCATTATATTATCATAATTAGGATAAAACAAACAAATACTTTCAAACTGACTGTGTTTACTTAAATTTGTTAAGGCTGTCAAGGTACCTGGTTGTAGACAACTGCCAATTACTGGTACTTGGCTGTTCTGTCCGTGGCTTCTGTGGAAATGCGGAATGTCCTTTCTTCCGCTTTGCTTTCGTCTTCGTATGAGATTTGTTGAACTGATTGGTAAAGGAAACAATAAATTAAGAAATAAAACATACATGCTTTCTAAAAATCGGTTGCAACTGAAGTTAAAGTCGTTATCCCGCCAACAATAGAGAACAAATTTACACCTTTTCTAAGCCTAGACTAACGATAAGTATAGCTTAACTTACAGATGTTGCGAATATACAATATCAACGATGTAAAAGCCAGGCAAAACATCATCCTTTCACGCATCGAATTATGATTTAGCATCTCTAAATTCAGTTTACGCAATGTCAATTACAGCTATTTAAAGTATGCATGAATAAATTTAGACTTTTAATTGGTACATATTTATGCATTATTTTATCACTTCAACACAGATAAAGTTTGGAATAACTGTTTTGTGTTGTAAAATGTGCTTGTTTTTGGCGGGATAGCGGCTGTAACCTTTTCCAAAAAGAAATTAAATCATTTATTGCCAACAGCAATGACCTTTGAAAAACTAAATTAGCTATTTACCATAATTACAGTAACATGCATGTACCTCCAGCTGTCTAATGCATCTCAATTTTATTTTCCGGCCTTCTTTAGAGTTATGTTGTAATCTACAACATCTTGCAGAAAATGAGCAAAAAGTAAATAAACATTGTAATAGTGGAAAAAGGGACCACAGGGGCATTTAAAGCAGTTCAAGGGTCCACCAAATCTCATTCTTACCCTGTCATCCATCCCTAAACAACAGGACAGTGTAAATAAAAAATCCCCGCCGAGTTAACACATTACATTAGAGAAATCGTAGATTTGAAAAAAATAAAAAATAAATGTACATGTATATATTTATAATTATATGAAAAAGTAAGTTAAACCTAAAGTAAGTTAAACCTAAGAAGCAAATCTCACATGTACTCGATGACCGAAGTCACAATCAAGGGGAAAACCGTTAAGGGCACGACAAAACGGAGCGAAGTACATTCATGAAACGGTTCCCGTCTTAAAGGATTTATGAACACGTTGTAATACACATCTTCATGTATACTATTGTCAATTTACCCATAATCCTGGTTCTCGTATGCCAGGGTATTTTCCTTCTCTTGGAACGGCCAGCTCTGGGAGGATGACACGGAAGTAAAATGCTGTCAGTTTGGGTAATATTTTCACCCAGAAGATTTCATATGGATTTTCAGTCCGAACAACAAAATCTAACCAATCATAATGTGAAATGTTCAACAAGCCTTGACACTGATAATAGTAATTGTGCTGTTTCGTTAGCTGTAATTTTCCATCTTTCATTTGCAAACAAAAATTTGACACTGTCTTCAAGGTGGCAGCTTGTGTTAATGTAATCTGCATGTTATACAAAATGTTTTTGATTTCAATCAACCCAGTGTCACCGTCATTACATACAACCTTTCCATCTGGACTGGCAGCTAGAAACTTGTGCTCCTTTGAAACTATAAGTCCCATGGGCTCAATTTTTTCAATATCCCCTTTAATTTTCATGTAATCTTCTTTCGCTTTCGGTTCATTTACAAGTCCAATATCAGTCGCTAAGTTACCAGAAAAGTGATTATACAACATAGATGTCACTAGTGGCTTTACTTTTATATTTGGATTACGTTTGGTTATTTTTCCAAAGTTGGATGATGTAAGTCTTTTCTTTCTCTCCTCTTTCCATACTTCACAGTGTGACTGATCTCTCGTACTTTCTTCTAATTTTTCAATTGTGTCAGAGTCAATGTTAATTTGAGAGTCAAGAAATAAATTCTTTGCTTTTTCCAAATCCTCTTCACACACATCTGCATTAACATCAAGTGCTTCTGGTCCATATTCTAATCGTGCTTTTTTACTTGTAGATTCTTTCACATTACTCATCTTTTTTGACCATCTTTTTTTCTTAGCTTCTGCTGTCCCTTTACTTTGGTTGTTTATGTCAATCTGTGTCAATTTTCTCTCATAATGTTTTCAAATAGTTCACCGGCTTTTGTTTCTGTCGACATTTCCCACACATGTTTAACCCATTTTGGGCCCAGATTGGTTTTTAATGCACCATGAAAACCGGTTGCAGTGGTTAAACACTTTTCCACCATCAAATTTGGATCTGATATGCATCCACGACTCGCACAAGTTTTGTGGTAAAATTCCCGATTAGTCTGTTACTTTTTTCAGCCACACGATTCAAAATCACCATCAATTTCTTTATTATTTCACGTTGGCCTTCATTAATTGATAATGTTGATCCTTCTCTTGCCTCTTCCTGTTCAATGATGGATGAACCTTCTGTCCAGTATCTGGATTGTTCCAACATGAAGTCATCGCTCTCACTATTAGCCATATCATCAATTTCATCTTCAGTTTGGTTGTCATGTGTACTGGCATTAATTTTCCTCGCCTTGCAAAGTCAATGCTACAGTTGTCATGGTGACCGAAAACATGGTACACACTGTTTCTTATATCTTTATCTAACAATTTAGCTGCCTTCTTTTTGTCCGGTATTTCCGATCTCATTCTAATTGCACACCTCACAGCACTTACAATTCTTATCCTTGTTCTTTGAACTAGATTCCCTTTGCCTTTGAATGATGGATTGTCAATGACTAGTTTTTCCAAATTCCCTCTTACACATTTACACATGTGATTTGCACATTCCATACCCCAAACATGTACGTCTTCTCTTATTCGAGCAAATACGGAAGAGTCGCCATCGCCAATAATATTCATATACCTCACACCAAACTTAGCAGCATTTCAGAACCCCTCTACAATTATATCGGCCTCCATTGCCTGACTCGATTTATCCCAACTTTTAAAACATTCATGAGTTCTGGCTTCACACCCAACAGACTCAGCTCTGGAACAGATATAACAGTACTTGTTTCTAACACCTATGTGTAGAATTTTCTTTGTCTCTTGTCCAATTATTACAGCAACACCTCCATGCGCATTGTAGGAATGCTTGTGGGACCGTTTACTCAAGCCTCCGTCGCAAATCACGTTGATTGCTGGCACACCTGTACAAATGAAATTTTAGTTGTAATTTCAAACAAATTCACAGAAATAACATGCTGAAGTATTGCAGAGCAATACACATCGCATTTTTTTAGCAACAGTGACCTTGACCAGAAATGCAATCCCAAACTTGCTTTTCATATAAGCCACCTACACACCAAGTTCCACGCCAATATCTCATTCCTAAGTAAAGTTAATGACCAAAAACAGTTGTTCTATTTTTAGTAAAGTGAACTTAACGTTGAACACAGAGACCCCAAATCCAATCCCAAGCTTCCTTTTCAAACTAGAACTATCTCCAGAGGCGGACAAATACGCACCGCTGGAAACTTATTGTGGGGTGGGTAAACATACAAGACTTTGTTCATATAAACATATATAGACATACATGTATGGAAATTAACTGGCCATAACTGCTACAAAGAATGTCTAACTTGCAGACAACAATTTATAATATGGTGTTTTCGAGAAATAGCGCGCACAATAATTTTCTATTTAACTACCAAGTATGAACTGCATTAAAAATACAAAGGGCCATAACTCAGTTAAAAATTACTGAAGTGGAACGTCATCACAGTATGCACTTCTCCACTTCATATTGATACTTCCTAGCAAGTTTCAATAAATTGTAACAACGGGTTTTAGATAAACAACGCAGAGAAGAATTTTGTATTCTATATATATGTATATGTTGAAAATTCAAAGGGCCACAAGTCAGTGAAAAATTATCGAACCGGAACGTGATCACAGTATGCGCATGTCCACTCAATACTGATATGTAGTAGCAATTTTTTCGAAATTCTAAGAATGAGTTATTGACAAATAGCTCATGCGGGGGGCGGGGGGAGTATTGATATGTAGTAGCAATTTTTTCGAAATTCATGCGGGGGGTGGGGGGTGGGGGGGGGGGGAATTCTAAGAATGAGTTATTGACAAATAGCTCATGCGGGGGGGGGGGGGGGGGTTGGTCTCATAAACTGTCATTCCAATATGTCATTCCTAACTGAAGTTATTGAGCGGAAACCATTTTTTCTGTATTTAGTAACACTGTATATGTTACAACTTCTGTTGCCATAGCAACCACACTTTTGGACATATTAATCATACAAAATGATCTGCATAATCTCCTCACTCATTTTACATACACACACACACACACACATTTTCATTAAATTGTCTTAACCATTTCTTTTGTTATCAAACAATCCATATATTTTGTGTATTTTTTACTATTTCTGTTGCCATAGCAACCATATGTTTTTGTCAGATCAACAAAATAAAATAACGTCCTTAATTCCCTCATTGCCCTCTAGCAGCATGTCAAGTTTCATAAAACTATTTGAAATAGTAATCTCAATATCGCAGGATCCATATCTGGGACGGACTGACAGAAATGACTGGGGGGCAAACCTATAGTCCGGTGACACACCGGTAGGGGACTTATAAAACAAATGCTAACAACAGGGCCGAAATAGCCCTTAATCGCTCACCTGAGGATCTTTGCAAATATGAAAACTGTCACCCCCAACACACACATACCCTTTGGAGTGACGAGCCTAACCTTTTATGCATATTGTTAGTGGAGGCTGGGGAGTTATAATACAATTTACAATCAGAAAGTAAACAAAGAAATTAATGAAAGAGACACATGTATAGCAATCTGACTTTTTTTTTAAATCACGGTGTCGCGTTAGATTTCCTGTGTAACTTGCACAATGTGTTCAATCATCAATATTCAATATTAGCAATTGTGTTTACATAGTACTAACTATATATTATAATATATTTAAAACACTGGTAGAATAACTAAGGCAATACACATGTGAATTGATTTAATTATATGCAATCAGTTTGAAAGGGAAAATGATAGAGGATTAATAAATTCAGGTGATAATGTTAATGACTGATAGAAAACACAAGATTGACATGTGTCCATTTAACGTTAATTAAATTTATGATTAAGGGTTAAACTTGGAGCACTGTTAAAAAGAAGACATTCATAAATTGTCAATCTGCCACAAATTATTATGTTGTCGTCAATGCTTCCTTCAATGCTGTTTTACATGTGCATAGTTTGTATAATATTTAGGCCATATATGACCGTCAATATTTTTGTAGTGCATCAGACATGTGAAAAAGTGTGGCTTCTTATGGATGATAAACAGTACTAGTTCTACCCAGAAAAGAGTGGGTGTACATGTTGTCAGTCACCTTGTATGTGGGGGCCAGCTTAATACATGTTACATGTAAACGAGGCATTAAGGAAAAAGTACAAAAAAATGCAACATGTATTGATGTATATATGTATGTTTCTTTCGAATGCAATTTACCATAATTAATGAACATGATGCAGATGAATTGAACTGGGTTTTACATCGCACCAACACAATGACATAAAGGTTATATGGCGCCTAACAGGAATGGACATGCCAGGCTCATGCTCCATTTACATGAAGATAAAATATGGAGAATGAGCCTAGAACATTCTAAGTTGCAGAATTGCTGCAAATTCTATAGGACACACTCCATCGTTTGCATATGCGGTCTGATGATGAAGGTCTTAAATGCGCATGTTAAAACATTAGAAAATGAGGGGGGTGGGGGGACACACATGAATATGAATCTTCAAGTTTGTATCAAACATTACAAATAGCATCTGAGTAATGAAGTATCAATTTCAGTTAAAACCTGCTTTCATATACACGTACATGTAATTAAATAAAGATTTTATTTAAATTTTTTCTTTACTATTCTACCATAGATTTAAATGTATTATACATCTTTACAGTGAAATAGTGCATATTACGATTAAAATAAAACCTTATATTTTCATTGTTTATATTTCATATGTGAAATACCGAAAATGACGTATTGACTCTGTTGACGTCATTGTTTTTGGTGATTTATGTATTTTCTCCATAAATATCAAGGTTGTGAGTATATAATTAATAGAATATTTCTTGGTTTGTTGTGAATATAGGATTTCATCTGAAAGTGAGAAAACTGAAATATTTTCGCTTGTGCTAAAAAACTCGTGAAAATATACATGTATACATGTCACTTCTCAATGAAAAAAATTCCCATACTCGCTCCAAACAAAAAAATATCCTCCATATAGCATTGGTGCAATATAATAAATAGTTATAAATCCGATGTAAAAACAATTTGCTACAACCATTGTAATAATAGATATAAATATTTCACAAATATGCAAATGCTGAAAAATAACAGGATGCAGCGATTTTAAAAATAAATTTCCATGTGTGCGTTTCAATATAATGAACATTATCATATTACCTTCATGGAAACTCCCTCTTTCTGTAGCTAATCTCTTTTCTTCTTCAATTGCTTCCACAACATCTTTGTCTAACACTTCTTTCCACCAAATGTTTTTTTTTTTTTCAATATCTGAGAATGTCTGCTGGCTCATTCCAGGAGAATTTAACACTGACAGTAGCTTGTTAAGGTGGGCTAGGCCATTCCCAGTCACCAAAGTTCCCCAAACGGCACGAACGTTCAACTCATAGTTTGACCTAGCTGATGTAGACAATTTAGGGCTGGTTTCAATAATAAAAATTCTCACGACATCCAGTGCATTTTGCCGACAAAACGGACGCTAAACCAAAGGAGTTTATTTCCGAAACAAGCTCAACCGGCTGACCACCACCTTCCGCAATCTCTACAGCTGCAGTACAGAGTGAAGCATGAAAACTTACATCTGCAATGATTTTTTGCAAAGCATTTAAACTGACGAGCCTATATCCATCTGCAGGCTATCCCAATTTTCTCCTGATAGTCCTTTTCATAAGCTTACCATTGCTTCTATACAGCTCATACAGCTTTTTCAATTTCTTCACATTTCCCCCCTTTTTCACAGTGATGTTAATTTTCAAAGGAGTGTCTTCACTTCTATAACTCTTATAAGAAACTCCATGCCTACCCCAACCTACACTGAAACGTTTGTTCCTAAACACACTATGCCTCCCTCCACCCTTTCCAAACTTCCCTTATGAAGGCATTCTTAATAAAACCTTAAAACGTAAGAAATTATTCCAAAAAATGATAAAATGTCACCTCCGCGACACTGTATTTTATCGCTTTGAACACGTGCATGCGTGCACGAGAAAATAATGGGCAATTTGAGGCATTTGACAGCTGGATATTTGTACGACTCTATACAGCTTTCAAGCCATAAACAGACAATCAAGTATCAAAACAGCAATAAATTTATTAAAAATGTATATACCTACCTTTCTATGTCAAACGTTTCATAAACTTTCTTCATATAAAGTAGTAAACTGCGATGTTATTGTTTTACAGCCGAATAGGAAGTACCTAATAACACTTAACCGGAAAACTTCACCTGAAAAGAAGGTCCCATGTGCTAAAATAATAAAATGTTGAATAATTTTGTTCATTTGTACTGTTATATAAAATTAAGAAGAATACGACCTAAAAGTATATAAGATATGGGAAAAAGAACTCTATGCAGTAAAATATTACGATCTTATTGCAACAGTTTCAGGAGACTATTTCTGGCGTATGAATACAATTTCGCAAAATAAAGTGATTCGGTGACTTTCATAAACAAACATGTAAACATTCACTGCAAAACATGTCTCACGTTCATCCTTTACTACAACAGTTAAGTAAAGGCGTGTATTTGTCACAAATGTGACATCACTGTCAATGTTACAAGATGGCCGCGTCCAGTTGAACACGAGGAAATGTTGAAGAGGATTTTTTTAACGTTGTGTTTCATTACACAAAATTCGGGTCGTGGCACAGTTTTCATTCAGTCAAAACAAAACTATTTCCGTTATGACTTTCCATGTATTTCTAGTTTTGAAGGAGACTGAGATTCCGTCGTATGATGCCCATATTACTGTTACATTTTTACAAAATATTAATAATAAAATAAAAAATTGTGCAAAAACATTATTATTTTCAAAATCTTGGTTCGAAGACGCTTAAAATGATATACAACAAATGCACAAACTCCAACAAAATCACATTTAAAACTAAATTTACATTTTTTTTCATTTAGGGGGTTTAGAGGAACCTTAACAAAAGAAAACAAACAAAGGCGGTTGAATGTCTTGCTCTAGCTATGAAGAATAAATTACACCGTAGATCCGTAGATTAATAAAATCGTTATACACCGAGTCTCGTATTTGCTTTAATAATATGATACAATTCTTTAGATCATGATTATGTTATGATTATGTTTAACATCATAGATTTTTAAACACATACAATTCTTTAAATAAATGACGGGCTAACAAATGAATGGACGCCATTGTAATTTATAATTGTGATATAGTACTAACAGTAAAGGTAAAACTATATTTACCATCTAATGTGTGATAAGTATAACCATAGGCTGTAAGCTAGTAGGAGAAACCCAACCCCCCTCTCACTAACCCAGGGGTAATTTTGTACACCCTATTTTTCTGAAAGCCCATCTGAGTGTTGGGGCTTTATCGTGTTACAGGGTGTAGAATACGTTACCTATAAAATAATAATTAATTTTACTGCATTTTGAAGACTAAAAATGTATGGAAGAAAGGGTTTGTATTTTAAATTGTCTTCAATATTCATGCCTTTTATAATACAAACTTTCGTTTCACTCACATTTTATACCTTGGATACCTGCATTACTAAGCCTACGTTACCATAATTTACGTTACCTTGTTTTATTAAGTTTTTTAACGTAAGACATTAAGAACATTAATGATGTCACATCCGAAAATTATTCCATAATGTTTGGTTCTTGTAATGTCCCTTACATTGTGTGTTTTAAATCATTTCCTATTTTCTGCATGTTAAAAGAAATAATAGAACAAATCATCCAATAAACTATTAAAATTTTATTGCAGCATTCCTTTAAACATAATTGATTGTAACAACTCATTTTGAACATTATTTATGCTTTTTAAACTACAAAATTTCGTTTCACGTAATGTTTATACCTTTGATACCTGCGTTATTAAGTCTACGTTGCCGTAATTTACGTTACCTTGTTGAATGAAGGTGTTTGGTTTAAGAAATGAAGAACATAAATATTTTATATCCGAAAAATATTTCAAACATCTTAGTTATAATAGACATACCGACGGTCTAGAATTATTAGGTCGTAAGTGTTACATTTGTTTGTTTGTCGTAAGTGAAAGCAGATGTGCTATATTTTGCAAAAAGGTCGTAAGTACAAGGCTATACTCGTAGATACGACCTTAATATTTATAAACAGTTGGGTCTTAACTGGTAGATACGACCTTATTATTCTTAAGCTTGCATGTAAATGTACAACTGTTACGACCTTCTTTTCCACATCTATCAATATGCAAGTATATGGGGGTATGTGGACATTGGGACATAGTATGTATGTAAAGATGGTACGGGGGCATCCTATGTAAAGATATAAAAGGTACGGGGACATACAAATGGTACGGGGGAATCTTGTGTATTAAAAGATATTGATTGATTGAATGTTGTTTAACGGCTCATCAACACAGTATCGGTTGTTTAGAGCCGCCCCAGAGAGAGGGAAGGGATACATAGGAATCCGGGAACCATTTCCTACTATTATTATCGAATAGATTCCTATGGTTCTTTAATGTGCTCGGATGATATACCGATACACGGGTCCGCCCGGTTTACGTCCCCATCCGACGTACGAGGCTAAGGGAAAGTGCCTTGCCCAAGAACACACCGACGAAGCTCAGGGCACCACGGAGGATTGAATCCGGGGCCTCCGGTTACAAATCCGTCGCGCTACCGACTGTATTAAAAGATATAGAGTATGTAGATATACTATGTAAATATATAAAGGGTACGGTGACATAATATGAAGGATATAGAGAGTACGTAGATATTACGAAATCATTTAGAGAGTACGGGAATAGTAGCAGACTAGGCTTATAACAGGCGGGTCCAGAGGGTCCAGGTAGCCAATGACTGCTTTTAAGGTAGGGTCGGTAGGGTCGGGGTGAAAATGTAGGTCATAGTGGTTCAGGTGGCTCAGTTTTCAGTTTAAATTCTTTTGGCACACTTTTTTTTCCGTAATCAGATACGAGTCGCTTTTTTCTGTGTTAATTAAACTGGTGTACTTTACATGGAGGGATAATTATTTTTGGCGGTTCTTTTGTGCAATGGTCATACTTGCCATTGAGTGTCAATATCGTGTTATCTATTATGGCCATCTCATTTGTTAGACGAAAGACGTATAAATGTTTGTTTAAAGAATTATGGTTTGACTTACAATATATTTGTATATCCATCAAAAGAATAAGACGAGGCACATTTTATATCGGTGTACATGATTTATCCCATTTTTTACAATCATCTTAAATTGAATCCTTGCCGAACAATATGATTGTTAAATATTTGCTTTATTGCTCTTTTGACAGATAAACAAGATTTTATGTTTTATCTAGTTTTCAATCTCAGAGGTTATCAGATTATGATTACTGACATATTTTTACACAGTTCTCCACCCAGAATAGCGATAGTATTGAAATGTTATAATTATACTTTAAGAAGGGTGTTTCAGATGTGTGTAATATTATGTGATGTTTTTGTGTATTTGACAAAGTCTCATCAGTTTTCTTTCTAAAATGTATACAATTATATTTAACTTTTTGTTTGATTTACCACCTAAACGTAATTAAGTATGGTCTTTCTATCTTACGTTTCCTTTAACAATGTATAAAGATGCTAATGAATTTCTAACGAATTTTATTGACTCATAGTTACTCAACAACATAAAAATGCGTTCCTCAACGAAAACATGCGTTCCTCAACGAAACAAATGTTAACTCATTCGTTCCTCAACGAAAAAAATGCGTTCCTCAACGATAAAATTGTTAACTCATTCGTTCCTCAACGAAAAAAATGCGTTCCTCAACGAAAAAAATGTTAACTCATTCGTTCCTCAACGAAAAAAATGCGTTCCTCAACGAAAAAATTGTTAACTCATTCGTTCCTCAACGAAAAAAAAGGTTAACTCATTAGTTTTGTCAATTATATTAATGCCATGAGACCTTATTATATCCAGATGCTTTAAAACCCAATCCATTGTCGGATATTGTCCATTATATTGCATCGTCTATGTGAGACAACAATTGTTTGAAATATTACTGTGTGTGTGGTTATTTCGCAAAATTTGATTGTCATTGAGTGCATGACAATGTATTTACTGAATATGTTTGTATAACCTAATTGTCATGTGTTGGAAATTATGTTTCACATTTCGTTAAAATATATGAAAATGTATTTCTTTAGTTAAACATTTGAAACTGGTGTATGTTTTTTTCCAAAACGTTTGTATAACGTGTCTGTTTCATACAATGTAAGTAAAGCTCAATAAAATTTGTAAAATAAAGTGTTTGTTTACTTTTTCTACTGAGTGAACATGAAAGGTTTAAGATTAGAATCTTTCCAGAACAGAACAGAACAGAACAAATCTTTTATTATATACAATCTCAGGCAACATGGGTTACAACAAGAGAGAAAGGTACATTACATACATACAAATGGTACAACTAAACTGTATACAAGGATCAGTACATATGTTAAATATGAAGGGGGGAAGCATTATCAATGAAATACGTCTCATGTACGACGTTACTTGGCATTTTGTAAAAGAATTCTGACGAAGACACTTAGTTTTTTTTGGACTTTGACTGCGGGATGGGTTAAAAGCTCCTTGTATTTAATGACATTCGTGTGCTGATAGAAATAACGCGGTATGTAATGTTTGCGCATTTGATCAAAATGTGGACATTTTAATAAGTAGTGGAATTCGTCACCTATGTCGGAATCGCATAGTGTACAACGTCTGAGGTTATACGCAGTGTTAGTAAATCTGCCAGTTTCAACGGGAAACCTATGGTTAGTCGTACGGAATTTAAATAAATAAATATAATTGCTTCTTGGTAATTTAAGATAGTTTTCGAATGCTAGGTCATCTTTAAAAAGGTTGTAGTTTTTCCCTTTCGACGAATTTTGTAAGTCTGATCTCCAAGATTGTGTAAACTGGTCAACTAGCGTTTGTTTAATTGAAAGGTGAATGCTACTATGTTGTAAATTATTGCGGTTTGTCCATATATCTGAATTGCCGGTTTTATTGAGAATGGATTTGATGTGTCTTAACCACTTATATTCGTAATTTTCAGTGTTATCCATTGATTTGTAGCAGAGGAAACTTAGCTTTGATTGGTTTCCAATGATAAGTTTGTTCCAGAATTTTATCATACGGGTTTGTATAGTTATAGCAATTGGATGTCTACCTAGTTCTGCATACAACATATACGAGGGAGTGCTTTTTTTGCTATTTGTAATTCTTTTCAAAAAATCTGTATGAATACGTTCTATGATGTCTAAAATTTCGAATCCCCAGACTTCGCAAGCATATGTTAAGATCGGTAATATTGTATGGTCAAATAATTTTAGTTGGAGATCTAAGGGGAGGTCTAAATTATTAATTCGTCTGTAAAGTAAAAACATTGCTTTTTTGGCTTGTTCAACAAGATGTTTTCGTGTATTAAGGAAGCTTCCAGAGCTAGAGAATATGACGCCTAGATATTTATACTTGTTTGTTAGTTCTATTTCATCTGGTCCGAGTTTAAATGAGAATCGCGCCGTATTGCGAGCACCGAATACAATAATCTTTGTTTTGCTCGTATTTATATTCAATTTCCATGTTTCGCAATATTCATAAAAAAGTTGGAGGCATGATTGGAAACTAGTAGGGTTGTCAGAGAGGATAATAGTATCGTCTGCATATAACAGTAACATTATTTTTATATAAACATCGGCCTGAGTGTTAACAGAAATTCCCTCTTGATCAGCATTTAACAAATATTCTTCTAAGTCGTTTAAAAAAATAGAAAATAAAATCGGCGATAAATTTTCGCCTTGACGGACGCCGCATTGACTTACAAAAAAGGCTGACGATTCATTATTACTGGACACACATGATTTAATATTTTGATACATGTTAAATATAACTTGAAACAGCTTTCCCTTAATTTCTGTATTTAATAATTTGCGCCACAGGCCTATTCGCCATATGGAATCGAACGCCTGTGCAAAATCAACAAAGCAACAGAACAATTTCTTTTTCTGTGAACGTAGCATTTCGACTAACTTATGTAAAGTAAATATATGGTCAGTAGTAGCATACTTGGCTCTAAACCCTGCCTGATTTTCAGATAAGACCCCATTTTCATGTAAGAAAGCGTTGATTCGTCCGTTAAGGACAGACGTGAATAATTTGCCAAAACAGCTGAGTATAGTGATCGGGCGGTAATTTTCAGGACTGAGTGGATCGCCTTTGTTTTTGAAAATAGGTTTGATAATGCCTTCCAGCCAACTTGTTGGGAGATAACCTGAATCGAATATGATATTGAATAATTTAGTGTATATGGGTAACATCACTTCTTGCGTATTTTTTATATATTCATTTATTATTTGGTCGTTGGCAGACGCTTTAGAATTTTTTAGATTAGAAATATTTTTTAAAATTTTCATCAGGTGTAATTGGAGCGTTTAAAATTGGGTTGTCGTCCGCTATATTGAAATCCGGTATATAGTTGCCTTCATCATTATCAGGGAGTTTTGTGTTTATATTTTTGAAATAATCGAATAAATCATTTAACGGTGGCGTTTTATTGGAAGATCTCGGCTTCATTCTATTGAGGTAACGCCAATATTCTTTCGGTTGTTTGGAATTAAGGTTTCTTAGTGTATGCTGTTGGTCGTATTTGTATTTGTTTATGAAGGTATTCATTATTTTCTTGTAATATTTACTGGACAGTTTGAATGTTGCTTTATTATTTTCATTGTTATGTTTATGGTATTGTTTACGTGCCAAGTTGTACTTAATACGTGCATTGCGACATTTATGGCCGAACCAAGGCTTATCGGATGAGTTGTTTTTAACGACACTAGTTTTTCGAATTTTTCTAAGACCAAACGTTTTTTTTGCCGTTTCATAAAATAATTGACCAATGGATTCGGTGATATTGTCTACTACATGTTGGTCTATAATAGTATCATTTGAGGACAGTAGGTTGTGGAGATGCTGTACTTTGGTTCGGTCTAGGTTGTCTGAAAATGACTGCTTTTTCCCATCATCCCATTTCGGTTTCATTGTTTTCTCATGTATAGGCAGTTCATTGCTTATGTTTCCAGAGTACATATCGGTTTTTAAGGACATAGATAAAAGTGCATGGCCGTCTGAGAAAAGCGGGTCAGTATCGATTACTTCAAAATCGTTTAACAAGTTTATGCTATTAATAGAACACAAGGTGTAGTCGATTAAGGATACATTTCGGAAAGTGCATTTTCCCACGTCTCTGTCTTTTCCAAAACGTCCATTCAGAATTATTAAATTATTATTTTTACATACGTCAATTAGCATATACCCATGATTATTCGTTCTGGGGTCAGTAGATTTTCTGTTAATTGACAAGCTAAAGTTATTTAGGTTCAAAATAGCGTTATAAAAATCTAATGTGTCCTTGTCAAATTCTAAATCCAGCGAGGTTAAAGGCGGGATCCGATAATGACCTACTATGTACACATAGTCAAGTGTGGTATTTAATGTTTATCAATAATGACGGAGTTGTGCGTGGCAGTTATTTGTGGTTTGTCAACAAATTAGTGTGTCTTTAAAGATCGTCGATAATGATCTACTATGTACACATAGTCAAGTTTGGTATAAATTGAATTTCTCTCAAAAATGTACTAAATGAAAATGTGTTCAACAGGATTGCTGTGTGTTGATGGTGTGTTTGCTCAACAATGTATAAAGATGCTAGTGAATTTCTTACGAATTTTATTAACTCATAGTTACTCAACAACAAAAAAATGCGTTCCTCAACGAAAACATGCGTTCAACCACGAAAGAATTGTTAACTCATTCGTTCCTCAACGAAAAAAATGCGTTCCTCAACGAAAAAATTGTTAACTCATTCGTTCCTCAACGAAAAAAAGGTTAACTCATTAGTTTTGTCAATTATATTAATGCCATGAGACCTTATTATATCCAGATGCTTTAAAACCCAATCCTTTATCGGATATTGTCCATTATATTGCATCGTCTATGTGAGACAACAGTTGTTTGAAATATTACTGTGTGTGTGGTAATTTCGCAAAATTTGATTGTCATTGAGTGCATGACAATGTATTTACTGAATATAAAATGCGTTCCTCAACGAAAAAAATGTTAACTCATTCGTTCCTCAACAAAAAAAATGCGCACCTCAACGAAAAAATTGTTAACTCATTCGTTCCTCAACGAAAAAAATGCGTTCCTCAACGAAACAATTGTTAACTCATTCGTTTCTCAACGAAAAAAAATGCGTTCCTCAACGAAACAATTGTTAACTCATTCGTTCCTCAACGAAAAAATGCGTTCCTCTACGAAAAAAATGTTAACTCATTCGTTCCTCAACGAAAATAATGCGTTCCTCAACGAAAAAATTGTTAACTCATTCGTTCCTCAACGAAAAAAATGCGTTCCTCAACGATTTTTTTTTAACTCATTCGTTCCTCAACGAAAAAAATGCGTTCCTCAACGAACACATTGTTAACTCATTCGTTCCTCAACGAAAAAAATGCGTTCCTCAACGATTTTTTTTTAACTCATTCGTTCCTCAACGAAAAAAATGCGTTCCTCAACGAACACATTGTTAACTCATTCGTTCCTCAACGAAAAAAATGCGTTTCTCAACGAAACAATTGTTAACTCATTCGTTCCTCAACGAAAAAAAATGCGTTCCTCAACGAAAAAAATGTTAACTCATTCGTTCCTCAACGAAAAAATTGTTAACTCATTCGTTCCTCAACGAAAAAAATGTTAACTCATTCGTTCCTCAACGAAAAAAATGCGTTCCTCAGCGAAAAAATTGTTAACTCATTCGTTCCTCAACGAAAAAAATGCGTTCCTCAACGAATTTTTTTTTAACTCATTCGTTCCTCAATTTCGTTGACGTTGGGCGCACAGATCTTTAAAAAGAACACATGCCTTTCAAATTATTTATGGTCTGGATATGTAAAATTCCAAACAAAAATGTTTTGCCGACACACTGTTGTTACAGATGTGATCGTTATTAGTTATTATAGAACTGAAATGCTATTAGATTTAAAATGTTGCATACAGTATGCCCTCCGCACCCCACCATCCTCTCATATTTTATTACATTCTCAATTGTTTCAAAATGTTAAATCATTCAATTATATGCAGGCCTGGGCCTACAGGGCCTACGCGTGTTATGGGAACATAAGGATATAGAGGGTATGGTGACATAATATGTAATGATATAGAGGGTATGGGACATAATATATATAGGCTATGGGGACATAATATGTAAAGATATAGAGGGTATTGGGACATACTATGTAAGTATATAATATAGGGTATGGGGACTTATATGTAATTATATAGAGGGTATGGGGACGTAATATGTAAGAATATATAGAGTATTGGGACATACTATATAAAGATATATAGGGTATGGGGACATAATATGTAAGGTTATAGAGAGTACGGGTACATACAATGTAAGAATATAGAGGTTATGGGGACATAATATGTAAGGATATATAGGATATGGGAACGTAATCTGTAAGGACATATAGGGTATGGGGTCATAATGTGTAGAGATACAGAGGGTACGGGGAAATACAATGTAACATACATAGGTTGCGAGGACACACTATGTCAAGATATATAGGACGGACAAGGGAACATAGTATGTACGAATATATAGTGTATGGGGACGTTATATGTAAGGATATAAAGGGTAGTGAAATACAATGTAACGGTATAGACTACAGAGGGTATAGGACCATGTGTTAATGTTTGTTCGTGATTGTTTAGTTTTCTTTTCATTAGTGAATACAACTCCCAGTTCTCTGTTATTAAATGTTATAATTGTTACAACAATTAATTTGAAACATAATTCGTGTCTCTATTTGTATGTTACGTTACCATTACTACTTAATTAAATTAATAATATTTGTATGTTAAGTGACCATTACTATTTAATTAAATTTATAATAATAAGAGCATGTTTTTTATATCCGTTTGATTTAACTTTAAAAAATAGAACATTTTCTAATATATATATTGTAATGTTGTCATCACACGCATGTTCCCATATGCATTCTACATTTCGACCAACAGTGTAGCATGAACTAGCAAACCTTTATAAGACGCATACAGTGGTTTAATAATCGCTTTTACCATATTTTAAAAGGTCTAACTGCCAGAGACAACATTTTTTATGAACATCTTCCTTTCCGATTATTTAATAACATAAGGTCGTAAGTGCAATTGCCCAGATTACAAAGTCAACATTATTTTTTTTGAAATAACAAATACTTTTGTTAATGTTTGTTCATAAATTGTTTAATTTTCTGTTCATTAGTTAATACGCATTAAAGTTGTCCGTTATTAAATGTTATTTTGTTAAAATTAAAGTATAAAACATATCTCTTGCATCTCTTTGGATGTCACATTATCTATTATTGGTAAAATAAAAGACATTTACAGTGGTCTAATAATCACTTTTATAACATTTCAAAAGGTCGTAACTGCCAGATACAGCTGTTTTGATGAAAATATTCCTTTCCGATTACTTAATAACATAAGGTCGTAAGTGCAATTTCTCTGATTACAAAGTCAAAATTGAAATTTTGTAATAAGAAATACTGTATTTTAAAAGCGAGCAAACTACAGCTTATGTCGCAATATGATTGTTCACAGTATTAACACAATTTATAATGTCAGTCAGTTTTTTTCACTTTGCGGAAAACTATGATTTTTCACCTACGACCTTATAATTCTAGACCATCGATATAATCAGTATTAAACGGACACATGGCAATCTTGATATTTTTAAAAACACTCGGCGTCCCGTTAGTTTTTCTACATACATTGCATTGGTTCAATCATTAATATTAATTATAAGAATAGTATAAAACAAATTGTTTTTGCGTATTACTAACTGTTGATTATATTTTACCAATACTATATTCAAACCTATGGTAGAATAAAATAGAAAAATTGAAAGCTCAGAATTGTATTTAACTATATGCAGGCAGATTTAAAGTCAAAATGATACTGGATTAATAAATGGAGAAGCTTATTTTAATGCTTGACACCGACTTCAATATTGCCCTTTAATAACCACAACAATTATCTTTAATTGCAGATTTCATCATGTTTGCAAAGTGTTTTCTGGTTATTCTGGTGGTTGCCTCGGTGATCTATGAAGCCTCAGCTGCAGGTAAGTAACCATACATCTGTGCGTGCGTGCGTGCGTCTGTGCGTGCGTGTGTGTGTGTGTGTGTATGTAGGTGTGTCATCTCTCTTGTCAAGTATTAGCCGTGTTGAGTTGAAGTTTTATAGGATAAATACTATTAACCATTGAAGAAAAGAAAGGATTGTTCAATATGTCATGTAGATACCGAGTGGTGTAAATTACACCTGCCTGAGTATCTGGTGAAAGACTCAATAATACTTTCATAACACTAGGAATCTGTATGTGAGGAAGCTATTCAGCTGGCTTGCGGAACGTCGGTGGTTATACCCAGTGTGCCTGCCCGTGTACGAAAATTAGCCGGAGGGGCACCTGGGATCTTCCTCTACCAATGGAAGCTGGAAAGTCGCCATATGACATAGCTGTTTGAGCTACTATAAGCTCCAATTCCATTCTTTCATAGCAATACAAAAACAAATCTGCGGCGAGAGATGTACAGTTCTTACTCATAGGGAAACCAACAATCTGACTATAAACGGTAGTTCCATAGCTGACGAAAATATTACCTAACAGGAAAATAGGTAACTCACAAACTTCGTGGCAAGTTCACATGGTGTAATTATCTAAATAGCCGTAAGTAATAAACGCTTTAATAAAGGCCAAACTGTTGTTTGCTCCCTAGCGAAAGGATTTTGAATGAGAGCAATAAGTTTATCTTTGATACGGTGATGCGGTAAAGTTGTATATAGTGTTGAAGTCATGAGTACTTATAGATAACACTTGACGTTTATAGCAAATCAAGAAAGTCTCCTGAATTTTTAATTGGCCAAAATAATATATATATATATTTAACATAGGGCCCTGATGCACTTCAGTAAATTACTTATATTCAAAGGGAGAGAAATAGAAAGTACAGTTTTAAAGGACATCGTTGCCCGGGTAACGTTACGTTACGTAACGCTTGATTTCGCTAACGAACGTTGATCTGAAACTCGGATACTCGTTATCTGACAGTCGGATTCATACACAAATAGCAGAACTTTAATATAAGACCTCAATACTGTGTACGGAAATAAAAGTATGGCTTTAAGTTAAATACACGCGAAAACATTTGATTATAAATACAGAGTTGCCATAAACACAGTGATGCATTTCTTTTTTCCTTATATATACACCTCGTCGTCAGTAGGTTTTAAAACGGTGTACCTTTTTGTAAATTTTGGCTGTTGGTGGCGGGATAGCTACTTTAAATAATCAACGAGCTGAGACAGACTCTATCTGTTTTGTAGTATAATGTACTAAGTGACCCTGTCCATACTCTAAATTCCATTTATCGAAAGTTAGAGTATGGTGAAATTATGAATCTATGTGTATACTGGTGAGTGATGAGACGCAAATTATCACTATACGAATAGTGTTGAGTATTTTTTGGAAGTATTACATTATGGATATATAATAATGATTTATTTCATAACATATTTGCTACTAATTCATCAGCTTATACGTTTGATACATTAACATTATTGTCAGTCCGGTCTCGCATTAGTGGTTAATTATATATATATTATATAATATGTAATTATATAAAAAGTATTCTATATTAAATACAATCCAGTGGTACCGACGACAGTCCCTATGGTGCCGACGGTGATTACGAAGGTGCCGTCAGAGTTGATGAAGAAGACGATGACCTCAACAACAATGATGATGACGATACCCACACTTGTATGTTTCATGGATAACATTTCAACTTAAGTTTATTGAAATGCGGTTACACTCGATCATATTGGACGGTTAGGCACATCTAGTTTTGATTATTTTCGCATAATAGAATAAATAGCCATTTTCGCTCCTTTTCGCCAAAAATGCTCTTAAGTGGATGCACTAATTGCGTCTTATGTCTGGAGTGGGCAGTAGTATATGGGACGGTTTAGCTTCAATTAGCCCGCCGGCATTTCAATGACGTAATCAGGCGCGTGCAATATTGGAGATAATGACAGGTTTACGTTAACGAACCCCGATTCGCTGACGTGATATTCATTAGTTATCACGCGATATCGAACTTATAGGTTTCCTCGATATCTGTTAAGGTATTGACATTTTCTCGTTCAATCAGATAAGCATGTGGATTTATTGAAGTGCTATTAATTAGTATCACGCGATATCGTAATTAGTATCATAAAATAAAAACTGACCAATACCTGCCTATTTCAATTTTATCTGATCAAAGACATTGTAGGTAAAATATGGCCGCCTAGATACCAAAAATTCCCCCCGCCGAGCCAGAATGACGGTTTTATATAGAACATATAGGGTAAAAAAGCGGTATACGTATTGCCAGTTTAGGACTGATCTGTATGTTATCGTTAAACGGTATTAGATGGTGGCGGTGGTGGTGGCGGTAGTGGTGGGTGGTGGTGGTGGTGTTGGTGGTTTGTGGTGGTTGGTGGTGTTGGTGGGTGGTGGTGATGGTGGTGGGTGTTTGTGATGTTGGTGGTGTTTGTGATGGTGGTGGTGTGTATGGTGGTGGTGTTGGTGGTGGTGCAATCTCCAATTCAAAATCACTGATATTTGTTTTTGAATTCCAGATCATTATCCAGGATCTCAAAAATAGGAACCGCCAGCTAGAGAACGACAACGCCTCCCTCGCCAAGCAGGTGGCCGACCTCCAGGCCGAGAACGCCGGACTCCGCTCCGACAAGGCTAGCCTTGAGACCGAGGTTTACCGCGTCAAGGTCTCCAATGCCGAACTTGCCGAAAAGAACGAAAACTTGGAACGCGAGAATGAAAGCCTTTCGGGTAGGTTGTCTTTATTTCTTTATTTTTTTTCAGCTTGAGCCATTTTCATAGCAAAGGGAAATCACTGGTAGTTGGTAACATTAGAAGAGTACATGCATATAAGTCGGCCGAACTACATAATAAATATATTTCACCTTATTTATTGAGTGCGCACATACAACGTTCTTTATAAGGAAATCTTAGGATTTAGTGCCTATAATTTCATAATATAATCTGACACAATTATACATTTTATTTAAATTCTACCCCACAGACCATATTCGCGAAGCCAACAACGCTCTCAAGGACGCTAACAGAAGAATCCAAGAACTCACCGCCATCAACATCTCCCTTACCGCCGAGCGTGACAACCTTGCATCCGCTCTCCGCGACACAGAGGATGCTCTCAAGGATTCCGAAAACAAACTCGCCAACGCAAACGCCGCCCTCGCCGCCCTCCGTGCTGAAATGGAACAGAGGCTCCGTGAAAAAGAAGAGGAGATCGAGGCTGTGAGGTAAACTGTTATGATAGGTGACTTATGACGTTTTCGCTGTGCGGTATCGTGATAGGAGACTTTAATGACGTTTTCGCTGTGACATATCGTAATAGGCGACTTTAATGGCGTTACCGTTGTGAGATAAATTATAATGATAGGCGACTTTAATGACATTATGGCTGAATAGGACATAGGACAGATACGCTGTGTAACTTCACTGCATAGGACAGATACGCTGTGTAACTTCATTTCGTAAACTGAAAAGGTTTCAGAAGTTGCTCTATCCGAATCTTACATCCAGTTTAGTATTTAATTAAATTATAATTCAGGAAGACTCTACTATATTAATGATCAAGCAAGCGCAAAACAAGGGGAAATGGTATTGGGTCATCTACAATGTTACTGAATACTCCCTATAAAATTTACATCAGTAGTATGATAGATTTACTATTTTAGTGTATTGTATTTATCAGGCGCCATTATTTGTCTGTTCTGGCGTGAAACCAGTTCTTAACTGTCTAATACTGTATTCGTCTTCTAGAACGTCACATATAATACATTTGCGCTCATTAAAAGGTATACTTAGTGGCTTATGCCAACGCCCCGCTTCTATCTGCAACCTATGGGAGGACATTCTCAATCTTGACAATGCTACTCTAAATCTTCTTATTTTAACAGTTTCTAGATATGATTTCTGAGAAAATACACAAAAAAGTGAATACGTTTTAGCTCTCGAGGAGTCATGTATACGGGTATTCCAGTTTTGAATAAATGTATCAGTCATTCTTTGTTTAAAAATTGATATGAACATATTCTTGTTTCCAACTCCTTGGAATATCCAAACGTAATTAAACCCCAAGCTTTCTAACAATGTTTGTACCGCTGATGCCCAGTTTTTCTTAGATGGCCTCATCTCAATATCACAAAGCATCATATTATAGACAGCTTTTATAACCTTCGATACAAGTAATACGACAAGCAAAATATACAACTATAAAACAATAGGTCAGCCAATTTTAAAGCTTTAAATGCTACGGAGATGTCAACTCAATATGTCGAAGGGCAGGTTAGCGCCACCTAACCACTTCTGGATCCGCGCCTGACTATTGTAACTTAAATTTATGCATGTATCCTAATGAGTAGATCCTAGTTTTACACACACTTATCCACTGTTTTTTTCCCTTCTTTCTGAAACATTAGACCATTCGTTAACGATTATCAGGGTTCATTTTTCCGTGGCGTTTTTGGATTCTCCTTCAGAGTTTTGCAAGATATATAATTGTTTGCTGGAACAAACAACTATCTTTCCGAAATTACATATTTAAAAACCGTGTATAATCTTGCACTGATAGTTAGTTCACTTTGAGAGAAAACTTGTAACTTGTAAGGGTAATTTGACGCTTAGCGATTTCTGTTCGATAGCAACCTATGGGCGGTATCCTTTTTAGAGGTCGAAATACAGTCAGATAAGTAATACAAAGTGCTTCAAACAAGCCTGCCCTACTAATAAATCATTTCGTTTTGGGATTTTAAGACTTAACGTTGAAAAATGTTTGCCAGAGGTTTGGATTTTAGAAAAATTCGTATAGGGAATTACGAAATAACTGTCACGTAAGAGCTAATATTTTCAATAATTTGAATGACGATATTACGAGTTAAATATATATGATTTCTTCAAAATTAAACTACTTGTACAGAATGATTAACTAGCTCAGACATGATCAACATGAACATGTATGTGGTCATTTGATTACCACGCATACTAGGCAGCGAAGTTGACTTCAGTCTTGATAGATGAGCATTTCATTTCGGCCACATGGAGTGAAGTCGTACTGAAGAACGTCTCATTTCCGCCAAATGGAGTGAAGTCTTACTGAAGAACGTCTCATTTCCGCCAAACTGACAAGAGCCTTATTGCTAGATGAGATATTTTCCGGCAAACAACAAAGCATTGGACTGAAAATTATGGGTTTTTTAAATAATGATTTACACCGGTGTTCAATAAGTCATCGAAAAAACAAACTCGCTAAAATAAAGATGTTTTCCAAAAAAAAGCTTAAAATGGTTAAAGAGGCATTCTTTTTTAATTTTTTATAAATTGACGAGATATTTTCTTTTTTATAACAGGAAGAGAGAACAGCGCGCCATCGAGGAGTTGCAGCGCACACTTGTGGAGGTCGAGACCCGCTACAAGACCGAAATCTCCAGAATCAAGAAGAAGTACGAGACCGACATTCGCGAGCTCGAGGCTGCCCTTGACAACGCCAACCGAGCCAATGCCGAGTATCTTAAACAGATCAAATCCCTCCAAAACAGAAACAAGTGTTGAGAAACGGCGACGCCGAGAGCGCGCGCGTTGCACACTCACGCGGACACCGGTGTCGAATAGAACAAACATCTCTTCCCCCATCAGAGGGAGAGTAAGACTCGGATAAATTGTATTATACCCGATGAAAAATATCAGTCTGACACCAGTCACATATGTGACAAATAAATATTATATACACCCTCATATATGTATATGTGTATGACGCTAAGTGTATGTGCAAATATTACAGGATGAATGAATGGCAATGTTCTTCAGTTGTTTATAAACCCGCGATTTATGCGATAACAGCTTGAAGCACTCAACAAGAATCGATCCCATAACCTTTTTGATCCCAAATATCTCGTACAACGGGAGGCGGATCGATACTTCACGAGTGCCCCAATCTGCTTCCAAAATACGCGTCACTCTTAAACTTGATAAACCAGTACGCTAGAGAAGAGAGGACGACATAGAATGCCTTGAGACCCCTGGCGACCATGCCATAAATTAAACCCTTTAGAAATAATATTATTAACTCCCGGAAGTAAGACTCCTCTCATCTCAAGCGGACATGCGAATTATCAAATATACTGTCCTTAAACCTTAATGTGTGTAAGTGACCTAAATTACTAGTGTGAATCACACTTCAAAGCTATAGGTACCTGGAATTACTGACTATCTGCATCCTGATCGAATATGATACCCGGTCAAATAATCTCACACCACCATTGGAAGCAAAAGACTCAAGGACTAATGACCACCGTATCACAGTAACGATCAAATTGCAAAGTTGTCAAGTACTTCAATTCACTATAACCATAATATTATCAGTTCTTCAATTCAAATGCGCTAACACCTCATTAAATGCAATTATGCACGAGCCGCCTTCAGTGCAATTATGCACGAGCCTCCCTCAGTGCAATTATGCACGAGCCTCCTTCAGTGCAATTATGCACGAGCCTCCCTCAGTGCAATTATGCACGAGCCTCCTTCAAAAGTGGCTCAGTTATTTCGACGTAAATCTTTTATATCTACTATTAAATGGACGATGACAAAATGGTGGGGAACAATCTATAAATAAAGAGGGATAAGAGAATTGACAAGATTGCAAGTTTAATATCATTATTTAATATCAATGAAGAAATCAAATTTTAATATATTTAACTTAACTGAATTTAACGACCAGATTCCTCCTTAAATGTTTGTTTTATATTTCATTATAAATAACAAGGTAACACTATGTACATATATTTATAATACGTATCGGAAGTTCGATCTTACGTGTAAATGAGATGTCTAGGGAGACTCCGGAGGGAGTTGTATTCCAATGCGAAGTAGACATAGATCTCATTACTCACGAAAGTGCGACCTATCCGCAATAACAATGTACTTGATAAAACAGAAAACAGTCTTATTTAGACTATGATTATAAATTCGCTTCATATTTGGGTGTATCCCATATAATTTAACAGCCTTATAAGGCTATTTAACAATTAAGTGAAAACTGAATGTGCCAATTTGTATAAACCCCAAAAATAAACTGTGGCAAGTTCCAAATTATCAGTACATTGTCGGGAGTAGTAGTCGCATTTAGTACAGCCTAAATTACAATTGAATTATTACTCTTTACATAAATATATGCTCATATATTTGGAATTACTAATCAATAAAATTATGAACAAGATTATGAAATGATATATAGTTATATCAATTGTTAATGTCCAATTAATGTTCAAATAGAATGTTCAAACAAGACGTTAAACACTAAGTTGATTATGAAAATAGCCAATGGCCATACATTGATCTTTAAAGATAATCAAATATTATACATTTAGTATTATTACTAGCCTAACCTTACACATTTATACATATTTGCAAATACTAAGAGTTAAAATGCGACCACTCCTCTTAATTAACATTTAATATAAGATGCAAGGGAGATAATCCTTTTATTCTTAAACACTATGAAAGGGAGATAATATGGTGCAAACTATATAACATGCATATTTAGCTGAAAATGAATAACAAGGTTAGTAATACAACCCACCGAAGGATAAAGGCTCGTGATTTTACTTCTCATAGAACCCTAACAGGCTGACTTGACAGTCTATTTAATATAAAATAATCTCTCTAGAACCCCATGATAATTTCTTACATACACTTGTCTAAATGTATCTATTTAGTTACTATAACAGTATAAATGGTAAAGCTCCCCAGCTGATCTGGCACTTTGCAGTGGCAGACAGTGAGGCTGGCACCATCCGGCGCCAGGTACAATTACAATGTATTATCAAACATGAACATAAAGAGCCTCGGACCCATGTCCCCACCCTGGCAAACATATTCATTTATAAACAATAAGGCAATACAATATCTGGAAAAGAAGTGGTGGGTGCTTAGTAAAAATGATTCTCTGCAAAAACATACCAAGGAGCTTCTTTTGTTACAATACACCTTATGTCTATATTAAATAAATAATAAAATGCAAAAAGTATTTAAATCTTATTTAAACCCCAAGGAAAAGCCCGAAAACTGTAGTCGTCATACAGAAAAACAACCACGCTGAAATCCCCAAGTAGAAAATCGGGAAATCAGTCAACTTCAGCCAAAAACTTCCTTTAAAATAACACCCATACTTTGGAAAGAGGACCCCCATCCCTAAAAACCTTTTAGAAAAGTTCCCTCCCCAAAAGTAACTAAACAAAATGCCCCACAGACAAAAAAAAATGGGAAACCCACCTATCTTCACCTTGGTGCGTCAGAGAATGCCCCAAGAAACAGATTTTCGAATCTCGCGCCGGCAAAACTTTTAATATTTATGCAAGCCACGCCCACAGAGAATATAAAAATATTAAAACTGACAGATTTGCCGTAACATCTACCAACTGATACTTCTCGTACCCAACATATATATTTTCCCAAACTTATTTCTACCGAAAACGCAATAAAGAATGGTGAAATAACAAAAAGAAACACTTTTTAAAATATTTTGAAGAATTACAAATATTAATTCCCGTAAACTTTTCACTGCCGTCCATGACGCCTCGCGCTACGGAGTTTACCGAATGAAGCCGATGGTCGATTTTAAAACGAGGCCACCGGAAGATAAACAACTGTACATGATGCAGAAGATTGAACTAATTGAAGTTTTTTTTTATCGAAAATCATCTAAAATAACGGAGAAATCCTCTTCTAGATAGGGTAAGCTGTGAAATAACATAGTCGGACAAACGTGTGCGTCGATGCTTATACATGACACCGCATAATTATGATAACATCTGAACGAAAAGTTTCTTGCAGAAACCGATAAAATGAGGTCACCAAGTCACAGACAGCTGACGCTTCTAGCCCCATATAATATAATTTCACTTCACAGCCCCCTTTCAAAAAGAAACCTTTTCCCCCTGGAAAAGTAATTAATGGACAATATGACCTGGTAAGTATGAAACATTGTGAATGTTTTGTTCGATGCAATTGGTTTACATTGTTATAAATTTACATAATGTAATTATAAATCACAGTAACCTTTCATGAATATAGGAATCTGGTCAGAGGCATAGTAAGAGTTATATTACTGATTTTTACATAGATATATTTTGTATTAAGTGAAGCTGACTTTAGAAATAGTTAATATACATTTAACATATATGATACTTTGTTTTTAAATTTTTATAAACAAATTCAGAGTTCCTTTTGCCCAAAATTCTTTTTGTTATAAATGCACTTTTAAATTTAATTGTCAAAGTCTACGTCCATACTGCGTAATAGTTCCTCGAACCCATATGTACCGTCAACCCCCACATAGTCCAAGTCCAAAGGGCTGGCCGCTCTCTCCAAATTCTGGCACTCCATCCTGGCCGCGACTAAATCATCTGCCAAGATACGCGTTATCTCTTTCTGTTCAGCCACCTTGGCCTGCAGAGACAATACCTCTGCTTCCAAAACGAAAGTCTTTTCCCTCTCGGCTCTTAGCAGCTCCTCCTTTTCAATGAGTGCCTGTCTCAGACTCAACTCTCTGACGGCGTTGCCTATCTCTTCATTACGAATAAAACTGTCCCGTAGTTCCTCATAAGACTGTGTACCCACTGATACATCCCTTGTTACCGTGAGGTCTGCCTCCTCCATCGCTTGTTCTAATATGTCCTCTGAGGAGGCTACTTGGACTACCCTGTCCCGACCCACTTCCCTGAAGTGGTCCTCTAGGTTGACACACCAGCTGTTAACACTGGTGAGTACTCCGTGCTTCCTTATGGAATGGCGGCGGAACCTGGCAGCCGTAGTTTCTCTTTGCCCACATAAATGGCATACAAGCCGGTCGTCGTGGTGCATCCTAAAATGGGCCTGTCGCCCCGTCTTCGGGACATTCACTCCACAGTGCAAACATGCAAACAACTGCATCCTGAAGATATACAACAAGTTGGCATGGCTAATGTTTTGTATAATTCATTTTCAGACCGTAAGTGCATACGCGATGGTTGGCGAAGAATACTGTACACCGGCGAGCAATTTGGTGTAAGTTAAGAGTACGTATACATTATAACTTAAGACCTGGAAAACAAAATAGTGCCTTGCCGCATTATTTTTACGTTCCATGTTCAACGTCACGGGTTTACATTCAGTTTAATTCAGTCGGTGAGTAAGCGAGATCTCATAAAACTTGAGGTAGCCTAACATATATCTGACATTAATATAAAAATGATTCATTTATAACGTCCTGTTCGGGTAGAACATATGTTTATGTAAATATCCAGTAGTCGCATTTGAGTAGTGTGAACATCCACCTCATACATAATATTAATGTTCCATTATACTTTGAAACGCATAATTAGTCACGTTCGGGTACAATTTGAATATCCAGTAGTCACATTCGAGTAGTCACATTCGAGTACGAGTAGCCAATATTCGAGACATCCGAATATTAATTGTTAACAACACTTTTTCTTGCGCGGTGTACCCACTCTGGAATTTCCATAGACATATATGGTTTAAGTAAATCGTGATGCACTATCGAAATGCGCGTCCTGTCTGTTATCTTGTAATTAACTGGGCTCTTTACCTCCAGAACAACATATGGTCCAGTCCAAGAACACGACAATTTTCTCTCGGACTTATTCCGCCGAAACACCAAACTTCCAGGCGCATAAGTGTTCTCTGTCATACGGGTATCATAATCACGTTTCTGTCTCTCCGCCGACCTTTTCAATGCCGAACGGGCAGTGTCGTAAATAACTTCTAGTTCAGACTTTAGGTGGCGAACATACTCAGGAACGGATCCTTGAGGGTCATCTAGTGGTAGGGGAAAGATTATGCTAGCAGGGGTATTAACTTCTCTTCCAAACATAAGCCGATTAGGTGAGAACCCAGTTGCTGGATGAACGGTACTACGATACGCTGATACCAACAAAGGCAGTAACTCGTCCCAATTGTCTTCACCATCTGAAACATATTTGCGGATCATCTCTTCCAGTGTTCGATTAAACCGTTCAATAATCCCATTCCCTGCAGCATGATAAGGGGTGCACCTGGTTTTCTTGATTTCCAGTAACTCGCACGTCTTTTTGAATAATTCACTCTCAAAGCATCTTCCTTGGTCCGTGTGAATTTCCAAAGGAATACCATATCTACTGATAAATTCCTTAACCAAAATCTCTGCGGACGTTTTGGCACTGAGGTCTTCGATAGGATAGGCTTCCATATATCGCGTAAAATGGTCCCCAATGACCAGTACATATCGATTTCCATTTTTTGATGTCTTAAGCGGCCCAATAATGTCCAGTGCACATCTGTCCATCACACATCCAACACTATACTGGGTCTGCGGTGCTTGTGGTTTCTTATGCGGATGCTTGTTGCTGGAACAGGGGACACAGCACTGTACATGTAGCTTAATGTCCTCATCCATTTTGTACCAACAAAAACGTTTCTTGATCTTTTCAGAAGTCTTCGCCACACCCATATGGCCGGCCAGTGTGGAGTCATGAGCATTGTGTATCACTTCATTACGCAGAATCCTGGGCACCAACAGTCTACACTAATAATTATTCAAGCCTATGTCGGAATCTTCTGGCTTTTTCTTGTATAGAACTCCATTTTGTTTTACGATGTCACCGAAATTTAACCACCATTTCCTAGTTGCTTGGCTACTGGCCGCAATTTGATCCCGTGAAGGTAGTTCATCATTGTCCAACCATTGGTGAATGGGGGCTAGATCTTGATCTTCACGTTGGAATTGTTCCATTTCGCAGAACGTGTACGTGCCTATCCAGTTTGATTCAGAACGAGGTCTAGTGATCAGGGGTTCAGCCATCTGTGTAACTGGTGGAGAGGTGGCGCTGGAACAAGGCATCTGACCATCATCGACCACACTTTTTACAGTTTGCTCACTAATTTGGCTAATTCGCTGTCCAAGATCAACCACGTTGTCAACATTTTTCTTAAAGTCAGCCCAATCTGCTTTGCATTCTTCACACTCTTCACTATTATCTGAATGGGAGCAACGAGCTGGTTGGTAATCTTTCCGTGAAAGACTATCTGCATTCTGGTGACGGGCGCCCGGGCGATGTATTATGTTCATGTCATACTGCGCGAGCACTTCCAGAAATCGAGCTAACTGTCCAGTCGGCTCCTTGCATTTGAATAGCCACTTCAAAGAAGCATGATCCACCCTCAGATCAAATTTGTGTCCAAGCAGATGGTGTCGGAACTGTCTCATAAACACTACTGCGGCTAGGAGTTCTTTCCTTGTAACACTATACTTCGCCTGAGCTTTGTCCAATTTTTTAGACGCGTACATGATCACTTTTTCTTCACCATCCTGTATCTGCGAAAGCACTGCACCAATTGCCACGTTACTAGCGTCAGTATCGAGGATGAATTTACCGTCTTCCCTCGGGTACGCCATAATTGGTGCTTTAACCAAATGTTCTTTCAGAGCCTCGAAAGATCTCTGACACTCCTCGCTCCACACAAAATCGACATCCTTGTGTAATAATTGGGTAATAGGGTTTGCCAGTTCGCTGAAGTTACGAATGAATCTCCTGTAGTAGTTTGCCATACCCAACATTTGCTGTATCTCCTTTACTGTGGTAGGGGGTTTCCAGTTGACAATAGTAGCTACCAGCTTTGGATTGGGGCTAACACCGTCGGCCGACACAACGTGTCCAAGAAACAGTACTGAGTCCTTCAAAAGTTCACATTTTGATGGTTTAAGCTTCAAGTTGGCATGTTTGAGTCTACTTAATACCATATCTAACCTCTCTAAATGTTCCTCCACTGTAGCCGAATAAAGGATAATATCATCCAGATAAATTAAAAGTATCTCCCATTGCAAACCTCTCATGATCAACTCCATGCAACGTTGGAAATTGCTACCTGAGGTTGATAGGCCCATGGGCAAACGACAGTACTCGTAGAGACCATACTTAGTAATGAACGCTGATTTGGGGCGACTCTCTTCAGACAGCTCAATCTGGTAATATCCTTGTTGGCAGTCCATTGTGGAGAAGATCTTGGCTGATCCCAAACTGTCTAGGCACGTGTCAGCACGTGCAATAGGGTAACTGTCCCTAATTACTCTATCATTTAAATCCCGATAATCTACCGTCCAACGGACTGTTCCATCCTTTTTCCTTACTAAAACTACCCCCGACGACCATGTAGACGATGATGGTATAATAATCCCTGTATCCAGCATGTCTTGTAGATACTGTTTTTCTTCTTTAGCAAAAGCCTGGGGTGTGCGGCGAAGTGGATGCCTCACTGGTGCTGCCTCACCTGTGTTGATCTGGTGTTCAATCACATTACAATTTCCTAGGTCTAATTTATCCTTTGCGAAGGCATCTGCATTACGACATAGAACCTGAGTTAATCTGGCTTTCGATGTTTCAGGTAAACTGACTGAAGATTTCTCATAAAGTTCCTTCAGGTGATCGGGTATCACAGTCGCTGACTCACTCTCTTGCAACTTGCGAATTTCATAAATTTTTTCTACTTTTTCAGGTCTGGCACATTGTAATCCAGGAATCTCGTCTACTTTCTCAATGGGATGGAGTTCACCAAGGAGATATCCTTTCTTCAGTCTTATTGGGGAAGGGGAGAAATTCATCATACGAATAGGTACGTATTTTCCATTTGAATTCACCACTGCTCTAGAAATAAGCATATTTCTCTGGTCCTCAAAAATCGGCTCCACTATGGAATACTTTGACTCTATAAGTTCTTGGTTCATGGCCGTCCCTGTCACAATCGATTCTGAATTTGCAGGTAAGGTAACACTCCTTCTTATAACTACTCGTGCTACTTTTCCTGTCTTCCTCGTGACGTCGCAGGGGAACCACTCGTTTCCCACCTTCAGTCCTTTCCTAGTACTGACCCAAATGTCAAAATTGTCTAAAATGTCACTTCCTAACAGGAAATCATCTGTTATAGACGCCACATACACTGGCCAAGTGAATGTGAGTTTTCCGATGCAGATACTAAACATAGCTATCACTAAATGCTCCATCTGGACCCCGCTATCGGCAAATACCAACTTCTGTCTGGTTTCCCTCAACGGCGGTCTCTGATTATCAGCGAGTCTCTCGTAGGCAGATCGGCTCATAACGCTAACCTCGGCGCCACAGTCGACTGCGGCCCGAAAAATCACCTCATCCACTTTAAGTGGAATATGTACGCTAACGGCTCCAACACGCCGGATCACTATATCCGGTATACCACTGGTCTGCAGTTCCACTGGGTTGTTGGGGTCTACCTCGACCTGGCTACAAGCCTCAGCTCGTTCGTAAAAAAGCTGCCACCCATCTTGATCTCTATGTACAATGTCTTCATCATAATGGCCTGAGGAAGAATGACTGATAATGTCCGGGTTAAGTCCCTTGTTATTACTAAAATTGAGCTCGGTCCTAAGCTCCTCTGTAATAACATCTCTAATATTCTCTTTAGTCCCGATCGGGGCAAGAACTGGACCGACAGTTCTTGCCAATCCTAGTTTAAATCCTGTACTGGGTTATTTCCTGGTTTCGCTCCACCATCTTTCTTCAACGGACAATTAGGGCTGATATGACCCTTTTCGCTACAGTGGTAACACACCAGCTCCCTGTGTCTATCATTTGGTTCTCTTCTCTTCCAATCTCTATTCTGTCTATTCGGTGTTTGAGTAGCAAGGGCAGTCCTTATCTCTTTCTTAATTTCTTCCTTAAGATCCCTTGCAAACTGTTGCAACCTTTCTTCGGATACCATTTTCTTGCCGCCAACCTGCCTGACTCTATAGTCTTCATCTGGTTCATCTCTAGCCGCATGGTTACCCTAATAGCACTCGTGTAGCTCAATGACCTCAATAGCCTCCGTAACAGTCCGTGGCTTCTGCGCAAACACCTGTGCCGCTAAAACCTGGTTCTTCAAACCCTTTAATATGCACTCTATAGTTAGACTTGTCAGTAGACTAGGAGGTATCCCTGGGTATCCCTTAGCCACTATACTCTCTGCTCTCATAGCATATTCCTGTATCGGTTCTTTATACTGTCTTCTTATGTTATTAATGCTCTGCCTATGTGTCTGTTCCAGGGTTCGTTCTCCATAACGACGTTTCAACGACGACACGAGAGTGGTAAGGTCCAGTACTCTGGCATTAGGAAGTTCCGAGGCAAACGTCAAAGCATCATCACGAAGGGACATCCATAACTGCTCCAGCTGACGTACGGGTGTCCATCTTCCACGAGCAGCCACCATCTCAAATTGAATCCAAAAGGCCTCCCATTTTGTCTTCCCGTTAAAAGTTGGGGTTTCAGATGACGATCTTCTACCGGTTCCTCGTATCGTTGGTTAAGGCGGAGATCACCATAATATGGAAATTCCGGGCGACGGTTGAATAATCCGGCATCTGCACGACGTCTGTAGTCATCAAAATCCCGTCCTAAACCATGGAAGTTCGGTTCACTCCTACTATATATAGGCGATCTAGACTGGTCTCTTCCCTGTGGTGACATTGCAGCTCCTTCGTTGACCTCGTCTACCACTACAAGTCTCGGTCTATCATCACTAGCAGGTGAACAGTCTCCATTACCAATACGTGGGCCACACCCACTGGCTGCCTGATCTACCATCGGTCGCAAAACTGACGTATCGTTGTTTCTAGGTCTGAGTTCCATCGTATCGTTGGTGTACACTGACTTGAATCAAATATTCCTGAATCGGATTCTTAACTCTTAAACTACAATGTTAACTATACTGCTGCAAACAAAGTTTATTTATGTTATAATACATGGCAAGAAAGAATCTGGTCAACCTATAGATTGTTCCCACCTAGAGAATGGTTTAAGGGCATGATCTACAATGTATCTGCAGTGAAACCTATACAAATAGTTAATAAGTGCAAATGTTGTATGTGAAGTGATGGCATCAGAATGAAAGTAATTTGGCAATATGATTACTCCCAAAATAAACAACGGAACTATATCCCACTTCTGACACCAGTGTTGAGAAACGGCGACGCCGAGAGCGCGCGCGTTGCACACTCACGCGGACACCGGTGTCGAATAGAACAAACATCTCTTCCCCCATCAGAGGGAGAGTAAGACTCGGATAAATTGTATTATACCCGATGAAAAATATCAGTCTGACACCAGTCACATATGTGACAAATAAATATTATATACACCCTCATATATGTATATGTGTATGACGCTAAGTGTATGTGCAAATATTACAGGATGAATGAATGGCAATGTTCTTCAGTTGTTTATAAACCCGCGATTTATGCGATAACAGCTTGAAGCACTCAACAAGAATCGATCCCATAACCTTTAGATCCCAAATATCTCGTACAACGGATAGATAAAATAAGTCCAGCCAACAGACTAATTAGAACCACAATTCACAGCCCATAGGCGGATCGATACTTCACGAGTGCCCCAATCTGCTTCCAAAATACGCGTCACTCTTAAACTTGATAAACCAGTACGCTAGAGAAGATATGACGACATAGAATGCCTTGAGACCCCTGGCGACCATGCCATAAATTAAACCCTTTAGAAATAATATTATTAACTCCCGGAAGTAAGACTCCTCTCATCTCAAGCGGACATGCGAATTATCAAATATACTGTCCTTAAACCTTAATGTGTGTAAGTGACCTAAATTACTAGTGTGAATCACACTTCAAAGCTATAGGTACCTGGAATTACTGACTATCTGCATCCTGATCGAATATGATACCCGGTCAAATAATCCCACACCACCATTGGAAGCAAAAGACTAATGACCACCGTATCACAGTAACGATCAAATTGCAAAGTTGTCAAGTACTTCAATTCACTATAACCATAATATTATCAGTTCTTCAATTCAAATGCGCTAACACCTCATTAAATGCAATTATGCACGAGCCGCCTTCAGTGCAATTATGCACGAGCCTCCCTCAGTGCAATTATGCACGAGCCTCCTTCAGTGCAATTATGCACGAGCCTCCCTCAGTGCAATTATGCACGAGCCTCCTTCAAAAGTGGCTCAGTTATTTCGACGTAAATCTTTTATATCTACTATTAAATGGACGATGACAAAATGGTGGGGAACAATCTATAAATAAAGAGGGATAAGAGAATTGACAAGATTGCAAGTTTAATATCATTATTTAATATCAATGAAGAAATCAAATTTTAATATATTTAACTTAACTGAATTTAACGACCAGATTCCTCCTTAAATGTTTGTTTTATATTTCATTATAAATAACAAGGTAACACTATGTACATATATTTATAATACGTAACGGAAGTTCGATCTAACGTGTAAATGAGATGTCTAGGGAGACTCCGGAGGGAGTTGTATTCCAATGCGAAGTAGACATAGATCTCATTACTCACGAAAGTGCGACCTATCCGCAATAACAATGTACTTGATAAAACAGAAAACAGTCTTATTTAGACTATGATTATAAATTCGCTTCATATTTGGGTGTATCCCATATAATTTAACAGCCTTATAAGGCTATTTAACAATTAAGTGAAAACTGAATGTGCCAATTTGTATAAACCCCAAAAATAAACTGTGGCAAGTTCCAAATTATCAGTACATTGTCGGGAGTAGTAGTCGCATTTAGTACAGCCTAAATTACAATTGAATTATTACTCTTTACATAAATATATGCTCATATATTTGGAATTACTAATCAATAAAATTATGAACAAGATTATGAAATGATATATAGTTATATCAATTGTTAATGTCCAATTAATGTTCAAATAGAATGTTCAAACAAGACGTTAAACACTAAGTTGATTATGAAAATAGCCAATGGCCATACATTGATCTTTAAAGATAATCAAATATTATACATTTAGTATTATTACTAGCCTAACCTTACACATTTATACATATTTGCAAATACTAAGAGTTAAAATGCGACCACTCCTCTTAATTAACATTTAATACAAGATGCAAGGGAGATAATCCTTTTATTCTTAAACACTATGAAAGGGAGATAATATGGTGCAAAATATATAACATGCATATTTAGCTGAAAATGAATAACAAGGTTAGTAATACAACCCACCGAAGGATAAAGGCTCGTGATTTTACTTCTCATAGAACCCTAACAGGCTGACTTGACAGTCTATTTAATATAGAATAATCTCTCTAGAACCCCATAATAATTTCTTACATACACTTGTCTAAATGTATCTATTTAGTTACTATAACAGTATAAATGGTAAAGCTCCCCAGCTGATCTGGCACTTTGCAGTGGCAGACAGTGAGGCTGGCACCATCCGGCGCCAGGTACAATTACAATGTATTATCAAACATGAACATAAAGAGCCTCGGACCCATGTCCCCACCCTGGCAAACATATTCATTTATAAACAATAAGGCAATACAATATCTGGAAATGAAGTGGTGGGTGCTTAGTAAAAATGATTCTCTGCAAAAACATACCAAGGAGCTTCTTTTGTTACAATACACCTTATGTCTATATTAAATAAATAATAAAATGCAAAAAGTATTTAAATCTTATTTAAACCCCAAGGAAAAGCCCGAAAACTGTAGTCGTCATACAGAAAAACAACCACGCTGAAATCCCCAAGTAGAAAATCGGGAAATCAGTCAACTTCAGCCAAAAACCTTCCTTTAAAATAACACCCATACTTTGGAAAGAGGACCCCCATCCCTAAAAACCTTTTAGAAAAGTTCCCTCCCCAAAAGTAACTAAACAAAATGCCCCACGGACAAAAAAAATTGGGAAACCCACCTATCTTCACCTTGGTGCGTCAGAGAATGCCCCAAGAAACAGATTTTCGAATCTCGCGCCGGCAAAACTTTTAATATTTATGCAAGCCACGCCCAAAGAGAATATAAAAATATTAAAACTGACAGATTTGCCGTAACATCTACCAACTGATACTTCTCGTACCCAACATATATATTTTCCCAAACTTATTTCTACCGAAAACGCAATAAAGAATGGTGAAATAACAAAAAGAAACACTTTTTAAAATATTTTGAAGAATTACAAATATTAATTCCCGTAAACTTTTCACTGCCGTCCATGACGCCTCGCGCTACGGAGTTTACCGAATGAAGCCGATGGTCGATTTTAAAACGAGGCCACCGGAAGATAAACAACTGTACATGATGCAGAAGATTGAACTAATTGAAGGTTTTTTTTATCGAAAATCATCTAAAATAACGGAGAAATCCTCTTCTAGATAGGGTAAGCTGTGAAATAACATAGTCGGACAAACGTGTGCGTCGATGCTTATACATGACACCGCATAATTATGATAAAATCTGAACGAAAAGTTTCTTGCAGAAACCGATAAAATGAGGTCACCAAGTCACAGACAGCTGACGCTTCTAGCCCCATATAATATAATTTCACTTCACAAGGTTGGTAGTTTGTAAACAAACATGTTGTTGTTGTTGTTGTTTTTAATGATTGAAGTCCCGCCGCTTAATGACCGCTAAGACGAGTACCAGTATTGACACAACAGAGTCTGGACTTTGTAGACAAACATTTCGTTACTGTATCTTAGACAATATATCAGACGTTTTAAGAAATTCTCCAAAGATCGATCTTATCACCTTGGAATTGAATATTTATAGAACAGCCTTATCAGTATGTTTTCATTTTGATATATTGCTGCCGTTATTTATATGTAAACTTCATACCACATGCCAGTTGCCAGTTAAATCGCGAACCTGAAAGAACAACACTACCATGTAAATATTGTTTAAAAACATATTCAACCTTATACATTCTGCCATTGCAGGAACTTGAAGCTGCTTTGGAAGATGCCGTCCGCCAACTCGACGACGCCCGCTCTCAACTTTCCGTTTCCGAAAGGAAACGTATTGCCTTGGCAACCGAGCTCGAGGATGTCAGGACGCTTCTTGAAAGTGTAAGTATCGATTCAGAACTTGAATTGTGGTGCTTGGGACAATACCACTATTTATTTATTTTTTATCATAAAATATAACTATATATTTATAACGTGATTCTTAATAAATGCTATATGTCTTTATAGTACTATTATCTGATTTTAAAACTAATTACATGAACAGACTCGAGTTAGACTCACCAAATTGTATTACTAAACACTTCCTTTTTTATCAAAGGCCGAGAGAGGCCGCAAGAATGCCGAGGGCGAGCTCCACGACACAACCGTCCGTCTCTCCGAAGTTACCATCATGGTTACGAGCCTTACAAACGACAAGCGCAGGATGGAAGCCGATATCACGGCCATGCAGTCCGACCTCGACGACGCTCTCAACGGCCGAAGCGCCGCCGAGGAACGTGCTGACCGTCTCCAGGCTGAATGCAACAGGCTTGCCGACGAACTTAGACAGGAACAGAAGAAACGCCGCCCTCGATGCCCTTCGTGCTGAAATGGAACAGAGGCTCCGTGAAAAGGAAAAGGAGATCGAGGCTTTGAGGCACTCGTTATCTGATAGTCGGAACTGAAACAAATGTATTATGAAATACTTGGTTTGCATTTTAAGTTAATACGGGTATCTATCATTTTAAGAACTTACTTTTTCCAATTTGAAATATATTTGACAACCTGAGCAAGACATGCATTACAATTAATAATTGAATGTAATCTATACTTCGGACCTTTAGAAAACAAATGCCGAATACGTCTAATTACAATATAGAATTACCATACTTAATAAAACAAAATCAATCATCCTAATTGTTAGTACAATGCAATGTGTGAATTAAATTAAACGATTAAAGAGTGATAAGCTAACCGACCCGTCTTTAGATCAGAGTGTCGCAAATGTCTACCACCAATATATGTTTGAATGGATACAATTGAACGCTAAATAACTCGTATTAATTAGCACAACGCTACTGAAACAATGTTTACCCAAGCTTACCGACGGGTCTTTAGATCAAAGTGTCTATCATACTGATTATAGCTGCATATAATGGGTTATTTACAATCTGCTGTAACTGCTCGCGATCTAGCTCTGAAATCCAAAACAATCTTTCGGTTCCTGTTTTAACCTTCTGTCGTAAAAGTCACTTCAAGCCTGAAAGTCAGGAATATACAGATTCGAAGTAGCGTTATAACTATCCATTCTAGCGTGTCCGTTATAAACCAATGAAACAGCTCTTAGCATCTACGGTATACAGTAAGTACACGCATCTACGGTATACAATAAGTACAAGCATCTACGGTATACAATAAGTACAAGCATCTACGGTATACAATAAGTACAAGCATCTACGGTATACAATAAGGACAAGCATCTACGGTATACAATAAGTATAAGCATCTACGGTATACAATAAGTACAAGCATCTACGGTATACAATAAGGACAAGCATCTACGGTATACAATAAGGACAAGCATATACGGTATACAATAAGTACAAGCATCTACGGTATACAATAAGTACAAGCATCTACGGTATACAATAAGGACAAGCATCTACGGTATACAATAAGGACAAGCATCTACGGTATACAATAAGTATAAGCATCTACGGTATACAATAAGGACAAGCATCTACGGTATACAATAAGTATAAGCATCTACGGTATACAATAAGTACAAGCATCTACGGTATACAATAAGGACAAGCATCTACGGTATACAATAAGTACAAGCATCTACGGTATACAATAAGTACAAGCATCTACGGTATACAATAAGGACAAGCATCTACGGTATACAATAAGGACAAGCATCTACGGTATACAATAAGTATAAGCATCTACGGTATACAATAAGGACAAGCATCTACGGTATACAATAAGTACAAGCATCTACGGTATACAATAAGGACAAGCATCTACGGTATACAATAAGTATAAGCATCTACGGTATACAATAAGTACAAGCATCTACGGTATACAATAAGGACAAGCATCTACGGTATACAATAAGGACAAGCATATACGGTATACAATAAGTACAAGCATCTACGGTATACAATAAGTACAAGCATCTACGGTATACAATAAGGACAAGCATCTACGGTATACAATAAGGACAAGCATCTACGGTATACAATAAGTATAAGCATCTACTGTATACAATAAGTACAAGCATCTACGGTATACAATAAGTACAAGCATCTACGGTATACAATAAGGACAAGCATCTACGGTATACAATAAGGACAAGCATATACGGTATACAATAAGTACAAGCATATACGGTATTCAATAAGTACAAGCATCTACGGTATACAATAAGTACAAGCATCTACGGTATACAATAAGGACAAGCATCTACGGTATACAATAAGGACAAGCATCTACGGTATACAATAAGTATAAGCATCTACGGTATACAATAAGTACAAGCATCTACGGTATACAATAAGTACAAGCATCAATAAGTACAAGCATCTACGGTATACAATAAGTACAAGCATCTACGGTATACAATAAGTACAAGAATCTTGTGCGCGACACGTCGTCTTGTTGTGGTGAGCAATTGTGCCAAGTAATTTGAAAATCCGTCCCGGAATGCCAGAGTTATTGACTGGACACGATTTGACCTTTAACCTCTAAGTGTGACCTTGACCTTAGAGCCACGGACCTGGAGTGTGTGCGCTACACGTCGTCTTGTTGTGGTGAGCATTTGTGCCAAGTTATTTGCAAATCCGTCCAGGAATGCCAGAGCTATTGACCGGACACGGTTTGACCTTTGACCTCTAAGTATGACCTTGATCTTGGAGCCACGGACCTGTATTTTGTAAGCGACACGTCGTCTTATTGTGGTGAGCACTTGTGCCAAGTTATTTGAAAATCCGTCCATGAATGCCAGAGTTATTGACCGGACACTATTTGACCTTTAACCTCTAAGTGTGACCTTGACATTAGAGCCACGGACTTGACTGTGTGCGCGACACGTCGTCTTGTTGTGGTGAGCACTTGTGCCAAGTAATTCGAAAATCCGTCCCGGAATGCCATAGTTATTGACTGGACACGATTTGACCTTTAACCTCTAAGTGTGACCTTGACCTTAGAGCCACGGACCTGGAGTGTGTGCGCTACACGTCGTCTTGTTGTGGTGAGCATTTGTGCCAAGTTATTTGCAAATCAGTCCAGGAATGCCAGAGCTATTGACCGGACACGGTTTGACCTTTGACCTCTAAGTATGACCTTGATCTTGGAGCCACGGACCTGTATGTTGTAAGCGACACGTCGTCTTATTGTGGTGAGCACTTGTGCCAAGTTATTTGAAAATTCGTCCATGAATGCCAGAGTTATTGACCGGACACTATTTGACCTTTAACCTCTAGGTGTGACCTTGACATTAGAGCCACGGACTTGACTGTGTGCGCGACACGTCGTCTTGTTGTGGTGAGCACTTGTGCCAAGTTATTTGAAAATCCGTCCATGAATGCCAGAGTTATTAACCGGACACGAAAGCACTTCGTTTTGACCTTTGACCTCTAAGTGTGACCTTGACCTTGGAATCACGGACCTGGATTTTGTGCACGACACGTCGTCTTGTTGTGATGAGCAAAATCTGTCCATGAATGTCAGAGTTATTAACCGGACAAGAAAACACTTTATTTTGACCTTTGACCTCAAAGTGTGACCTTGACCTTGGAGCCACGGACCTGGATTTTATGCGCGACACGTCGTCTTGTTGTTTTGAGCAATTGTGCCAAGTTATTTGGAAATAGGTCCATTATTGTCAGAGTTATTAACCGGACCCGATTGTAGAGTCTGACTGACTGACTGACGGACAGACAGTGCGACTACTACTATATGCCTCCCTTCGGGGACATAATAACTAATAATATTGCCCACAGTCATATTTACAAAAACATGTCCGATATCAATCACCATGACAACATAATTTTCGGTATTCGGGAGATTTAAACATTTTTCAATGAAAAACAAGGAAGCCATGTATCGAACTTAGCGGGATATCCCAGTAAGCGAACAAGAGCTTGTTGGTTGCGGCCCTTGTCTATGCTTTTAATTATTTTCTCTACTTTAAATAAATCATCTTCCGACTTGGTCACAGCTTGTAACTGAGATCCGTAAAAACTGGAACCTTTACGCTCGCCTTGTAGATATTCGATCAGATAAACGGCTATATTGTCTTTCCTGAATCTTGCTTTTAATTTGAATACTTCTTCAGAAAATTTCTGATCGAAACTACTTTCAAATGTTCGTCTGCTGTAGCTGGTGCGCACTAGCTGACCGAGTTTTAAATTTAAATTTGGATATGGAAATCAGGCTCGACTTTTTTTTAGCTTTGGAAATGGACACTGTTTTATCCGTACGGTCGGTTTATGTACATATCGTTAAACAGAGCAGCTTCATTAGTTTTGTTTACTTGTTCCCGAGCAGCGATCGATGTGGTCGGTGGTTGTAGGCTCGAACCAGGGACGGCAGCTGGCCCAAGTAACGATGCGTATTATTGTGATGAAGAAACCGATATATCATACGCTTAAGCAGGGAGTAAAGTATACATACTCCCTGGCTTAAGTGTTATATTTAGACGGAGGATAGGCAAATATATGCTTTATATTGTTATCCCTTAGAAGTGCTGACTTGTTATTGTTCTTAAATTCAGTTCCTCAGTCCGACCTTATGACCCTGACAGTATTCCTAGACTTTTTAAGCATAGCTTTAAGAGCGTATAGAATAGTGTCGGACAAGTGGTTTTTTAAGGGTGTTACCATGTCGACCTTACTGAAGACGTCAATCGCCACTAAACGAAAAGTCACGCCATCGTTATATATTTTGCCAGTCTACTCATGTCTGCCAGATCTATGTCGAACTGGTCATATATGCCACGTGTAACGACATGAGTTCGTTGAAATGAGTACATAACCGGCCTGTTAACGTATATGATGTGTCTTGCTTCTGCTTCTGAAAGACAGACCGTATTTCATTTTCACTTATTTTCCTCACACCCTCTCGATCTGTAACTTTTTTCAAATTGTTAGGGCCAGTAAAACTTGCAGGATGGAATGGATCAGTGTATATTCTTTTTATTATTAGGAAATTAGTGTTTTAATAAAACAGGATTTTGCACGTTACATCCAGATGATGATGATGATGATGATGGTGGTCCTGGTGATGACGAGGTGTAGGATGATGATGCTGATGATGATGATGATGATGATGATGATGATGGTGGTCGTGGTGATGGCGAGGTGTAGGATGATGATGATGATGATGATGATGATGATGATGATGATGATGATGATGATGATGATGATGATGGTGGTCGTGGTGATGGCGAGGTGTATGATGATGATGATGATGATGATGATGATGATGATGATGATGATGATGATGATGATGATGATGATGATGATGATGATGATGATGATGATGATGATGATGATGATGATGATGATGATGATGATGGTGGTGGTCGTGGTGATGGCGAGGTGTAGGATGATGATGATGATGATGATGATGATGATGATGATGATGATGATGATGATGATGATGATGATGATGATGATAATGATGATGATGATGATGATGATGATGATGATGATGATGATGATGATGATGATGATGGTGGTCCTGGTGATGGCGAGGTGTAGGATGATGATGATGATGATGATGATAATGATGGTGGTCGTGGTGATGGCGAGGTGTAGGATGATGATGATGATGATGATGATGATGATGATGATGATGATGATAATGATGGTGGTCGTGGTGATGGCGAGGTGTAGGATGATGATGATGATGATGATGATGATGATGATGATGATGATGATGATGATGATGATGATGATGATGATGATGATGATGATGATGATGGTGGTCGTCGTGGTGATGGCGAGGTGTAGGATGATGATGATGATGATGATGATGATGATGATGATGATGATGATGATGGTGTTCATGGTGATGGCGATGTATAGGATGATGATGATGATGATGATGATGATGATGATAATGATGGTGGTCGTGGTGATGGCGAGGTGTATGATGATGATGATGATGATGATGATGATGATGATGATGGTGGTGCTGACTTTAAATGTTTCAGGCGCGGCGATGGTAATATATATCCAATAGATGTGCTTAAAAGCACCATCCATAATTCCTTAACATTTGACTATAATATTAACTGCGACAGTGAAACTGCAATAATGCCGTAGATTAGATTTATCTGAGCTAAAAAGGGAGCTTGATTTTTCGGCATTTGTTTACAGCCTAAAACGTCGTAAGGTGGAATACTGTTAGTATTCAGAACAGTGTCAGGGTTCAAAATAGCTTCGTCGTCGTCTTTACTGCTGCTGCAGCTCCCGAGTCTTCTATTGAAAGTAGCGTCTTTTAAAATCAAGTTCTCGTTCACGCCCATTTCAGAGATCTCCAATGTATCCGTGATACTGTCTTGTATTGTATTAAACTTAGTTACTACTAATCAAACTTGGTGGTATGAAGACTGGAAACAAGGCTGTTGTTGATGTTGATGCACCGGAACTTACTGTCAGCAGCTCCGTGAATATGATACAATGTTTTCACTTGTTATATCTTTTCTCTTTGTGACTTAAAATTCTTTTCTTTGTTTCATCATTGAAAATAGGAAATACTCTCGCCTTAAGGTACTTAATCGCCTATTCAAACTTGTCAATATTTGCATTTCACATTTCCAAGCAAGGTAAACAATCAATTATCGCACAATAGAATTATAACACCTGCACCTGCACCATACCTGCACCCGCACCCTTATTCCTTACTCCCTCGTCATTTCCCTTACTATTACTGGCATGTATTAGAACCTTATCGAATACATACTTTAGCTGGTTAAAACGCTGTTTTTCTTGTGGGGTGGGTCGGGGATCTAAATCGACCTAAATATGTAATATATCTTAATTTTACACTGCATTGACATAAAATGCTGTGTGATGCGTATGTAAAAGGCACGTAAAACGGATAAAATGTGTAGACTTCAAAAATAGTATCTTTCCCTTTTAGATAGATATCTAGAGAATGTGTATCATCCTTCAGAGCAAAGAATGTGCGAACTAGGATCTAATCCATATACCCTTAGGAATTTGTGTTTCCAATATTACCATCCAACAAGATTGCCACATGCAATATGGCCGCCGCTACTAAATATATTATAAAAACGAGGAAAATATCTCCGCCACCGTCATCGCTTATTAAATACTTATAAAATGGGTATACCTTTATCAAACTCGAGTTTTTCTCGTCGTCAACTATTTAAGATGGCCGATTCTCAGCATTACAGGTTTTTAATTAATCCTTCATTCATTTCTTCTTCTTTCATCAGTTTTTGCGCATAATATGACCTATTTATGTGTCGACGTGCCGTAAAACACCATTAATTAATTCATTCATTCACAGTTCTGTGATTGACCGACGCACCACATATTCAGCTAGATAGTGAATTTTGTATTTTCCTTAGGGTTCAAATAAACTTTAGCGAGAATAAACTAAAGAAAACTGGCCAACTTATGTATTTTATTTTCTAAATTACTGGTCTTGTCTATACTGAATATATTAAACCACCAACAATGCCAGTTCCCCAGCTTTGAAGCTCAGATGTTGGAAAATGCTGTACAGTAACCCTGTGGGAAAATTAATTGTGGTGTGAGACCACAATGCCTATTGATACCTTTCCACGATCGTGTTTTTTCATCAATGTCCGTTATCAAGGATGACTCCAGTTAATAAAATAAACATAACGGAAATTCCAAAAGACTTACCTTCCGAAATCCACCCAAACATGTGCTCGTTCGATTGACCTGTATCGATCTTTTTTTTTTTAGTTCATCCCATGTTCAAGATGGCCGCCATCTCATCATGGTTCTGTGAAAGCTGTATGATATACCTTTCTTATGAAACGACTTTTCAGATTAGAATGAAGAATGAGGCTCGGTCGCAAATATATTTTTCTAGCGAGATCTTGCAATATCTCACATCACACATCACTGTACAGGTTCATTATTCTGTGTCATGTGTATCTTTCTTTCACCATTCTCGCATCTCAGAGGAAAACGGTACTACCCTCCCCCCCCCCCCCCCCACCCCACCCCACCCCCCTTAAAGGCCGGGGTCACACTATTAAAGCTGGGCACACTACTACTATCTGACCACTCTAATCTGTCTACAAGCAAAGCACCAGTGGGGATTTTTTTTCAAAATGTTAATAGACCTTCCCCCCCCCCCCCCCCCCCCTAACCCCTTAAAGGCCGGGGTCACACTATAAAATGTGGGCACACTACTACTATCTGACCACTCTAAGCTGTCTACAAGCAAAGCACCAGTGGGGATTTCTTTTTAAATTTTAATAGACCTACCCCACACATTTTGTTGAAACGTGGCATGAATGTTCTTGAATGTTTGATGAATATTCCTTGTGAATTTCAAAGCACAGTGACATTTGTGAGTGTTATATCCAAAAAATATTTTTTGAGAACTGTTGTAAAATTCAAATGTTCCACCACTGGTGATTGCCAGTTGATTAAAGGTCATGACCTGTCTGCCAGCCAACTAGAGTTGAGATGCTGTAGATTTTCTTTCAGCTGACATATGGCGGGGAATAAAATACTACTACAAATACTACAGTGTTTAGATGTACAGTATACTGACATATTATGAAGTAACTTACAGAGACATGACATTAGATATTATGGAAGTTATATTATTTTTTTCATAAATATTATGTGTACAGAGATTATAAAATCTCATGTGCATGTGTCCTGACTCAATTATTTCCATAAATGACCCATGCTGGGAACACTTTGTAAATTTGGGGACCATTGCCTGACCATTTCTAAAACACACGTTGGCATTATATATATCCATTCTATGTCATACATAACTCTGGAAGCATAAATTTGTCATTCCAGGTGCCCTATTTTACTGTTTTTAATCCACAGTTTCTTGTTCTAGGAGCTACATAAATTATGTATTTGAGATTGAGGTTGTCCTTTAAATTAATGCCTCAAGTTGCTCTTCTGAAACTGCAAGTATTTGTTTTGTTCCTCAACAATACAAACAATGCTTATATATTAACAATTAAAACAGATACCAGAAATAATTTTGAAACTTAATTAATAGTTTATTGCCTGAACAAACCCTGGTGAACACTTTATAAATATATACAAAAGAAATTCTATAAAATTTGAGTTATTTGTGGGAAAAAAGTTGTGATTATTTGTTTTATTGGAGTTAAATAGGGACACACTCCTAAGTTTATAATTCCACTTATTGATAGGTAATAGATAATTGCCTAGAATGATTATCTCTTCATCTCTATCTCTGGTTTACATAATTCACCACACTGAAGTTTATTGCTCTACCACAGAGCATGTGTTTATGTTTACAAACAGCACAAACTGACCAGTGGATAAGCCACTCATACTGTGCCTAATTTGCTTAATGGCCTACCATAAGGTTATTGAAGATTTTGAGATCCGGCCTTTAAAGGGAGTACATCAGGATTTTTCTAGAAATATCTTAAATTATAAAAATGTTCCAGTTCATGATAAAACACTTATATCCATCAAAATATGATGTTCGGACCATATTGTTAAGGTTTAAACTTCAAATACACCATATAGCTACGACGGAATCGGGCATACAGTGCTGAAATTAACCCTGGTGCGTAACCTAGGATAGCACGTATTACTGTACAGAATGAATTTCCTTGTAACTAAGAGGTCATTTTTAGGATCATTCATTATGTTTAGGCGCTTTAAAATAGAAGATATCATTATTTGTCAATTTTAAGTCGGACCCCTAGACCCCTTTGAAAAGCCTGATGTACTCCCTTTAAGGTCCCGCCCCCACCCCCACAAACTACTACACCACTCCCAGGCGTTTTGATACTCACATGTTCTAGTTATTCGTTGCAGGTTTCCGCATTCCTCCAATCGAACAAACATTCAAAAACCTGGACAAAACAATTACTACCCTCGGTGTAAAAACATGCACATATTTGATACTGAAGCAAGAATTGTTGACGGTATGCTTAGGAGACGCTGAACGCAATGTGAGAGGCTTAAGCAAGTGTCAAAACATAGGTACACAATGATAGAGGTGTACCAGAATCAGGAAAAATACCATAACAAAACAAATCTAATAAATAAATTCTATTTGCGGCTGCCTACCTAATTTGTCATCTTATTCTACCATAGGTTTAAATATATTATTGGTGAAATTTCAGCAAAAGTTAAGAATATGAAGGAAAAAAACAACTTGCTTTATAACATTATTATACTTAATTAATATTAATGATTAAACACATGCACGTTATGTAGAAAAACTAAAGGGACGCCGTGATTTATAAAAATGAAAAAAGAAGATCCCCTTGTGTCCCTTTAACGGACGATGAAAGAAAACATTTATTTAAATGGTTATTCTATTTGGTTACATTACATTACATTACATTACATTACATTACATATACATGTGTGTATACGGGTAACATTTTAAAAAAATAACCCGCCAAATAGTGGCACAATTACACTACAAAACATATTATCTTTTTTCCCCCACGTGTTCATGTCGCAAAATAATGTATATCTGCCGACTGTGCCGATTTAATATATAGTTTTTTTTACGGGTTCTTAAAAAACCTGATATGCGCAAAACGAATTATGACTAAAATGTGACGCTCCAGTTTTGGGGTTTGGCCTGGCTGGTTAAAGTTGTATCAGTATTGTGTCTGAAGAGTCTGGATTTCCAAAATATTAAGTTATTTATACATAACTCGTCATCAGTATGTTTAGAAACAGTGTAAAAAAACCTGTTGATGGTGGGATAGGCGCTTAAAGACTATGGGATGGTGGTCAGGGGCCAGAGAGCCATTGTACAGACAACCCACTAGACTACTAAATCTGTTTAGTTTGGTCAAACATAATCGGCGGGATATTTCCTGTTTATAGACGATATCATAAGTAAATTTGACAAGGCAGGTCGTTTATGAAATTAATTAAATCTATCACAAAACAACTTATTTTTCCTGGGTATAACAAGTACTGATCCCTCCCGCCGTCCGTAATAATCGACTCTTTCTCACTTATATGTGGAGGTCTTAGTGGAATTCGAACCCGCAACGGTGAAAGGCGAGAAGGTTTGCAACGCAACGTCGTCAACCCCTCGACCACGGACTAGTCTAAATATATGGTGAAACACATTCACGTATATTTACAATCATACAACTACATTGTATAATCGAAAAGATAAATTCTATCCGTTTTAGCAGATTCATTGATTATCAGTTTATATCAATTATATATTCGAAAAAAGTTGGATATTTTTTTACTTATACGGCATTTTCAACGATTCTGTACCCCTTGTGATTCTTAGTGTCTTATATATTTCTCTCTTATTGCAGTTAGGAATATAACAAGTTAATTTGTTTGAATGGTGTTTTACGTCATCTTTAGCACATTTTAGACAGTATATGATGGTCGATTGTGTGATAGAGGCAGAACATCCCATTTTCCGGGGTAGAACCAGTACCGTATACCTCCCGCCATCCGTAAGAATCGGCACTTCCTCACTTACAAGTTGAGGTCTTAGTGGGATTCGAACCCGCAGCGGTAAGAGCGAGAGGGTTTACAACACTTATAAGACAACCACGACCAATTTACTATGTTTTAGTAATACATTGTAAATACAATGGGACGAAACTAAATAATATCTCGATAATCCGGGCGTGTGTGCGTCCACCCGATCCGTCCGAGGAGCCCGCCCGCCCGTGCGTGCGTGAATGCGTACGTACGTTCGTTCGTTCGTCCGTGCGTCAGGCCTTCCGTCCGTCCGTCGGTCCGTCAATCCTTCCAAACACCTACTCGTTTGTGTGTTGGGTTTGGTGGTATTTTCTTTAGAACAGTTCTTAAGCATTTACAAATGTCAGTCCACAGACATGCATCGAGTGCACTAAATAATTGGACAAAATTACTCGTCACGCGAGTCTTAATTACTTCATTTTACACAACTTGATTCAGTAGTACCTGTTGTCTGACTACCCTGGCCGCCTAATATGGCCTATCATACCTGGCGAATATCTCACCTTTTCCATGTGAAAAAACACAACAAAAAACATGATCTAGTACTGTCCACGTGCCCACAAGAAGCCAAGACCCTTACAAATCATTACACTGACATTCTACTAAATAAAATATTTCTATTAATCAGCAATACCCAGGTACACCACCATTTCTCAAAAAATGCATGCATCATACGGAAACCAGTACCGTGAGGTAATATACAGTAGAACAAATACATGGAACCGATGGTATCCGATTTCACTCCTACTTGCAGTTTTCAGGTAAATCTTAGACGAGCGCCACCTGGCGGCCGGTTGCGCTATATAACCTTAATGTATATAGGTATTTAAGGAACATACTTTCGGGAAGTGAAGAGTAAATAGTAGTCTGTCTGGAGTTGGCGCTGTTTGAGCATCGCTGTGAATCAAGTCAGTCGACGCCTTCATTTCGTTAGTTCTACCTTGTTGTTTCTTCAGTTTTAGACTCTAATACAATTAAACAAAATGGATTCCTGGGACGACGCTAACTCCACTAAGATCACCCGATCACACGTCAGTCGGACCTATAATGTGTACAGAGGCAGCTCGCCCTCGTCTCAAAACAGACTCGAGGTATGTACTAAGTTTGGCGTGGATTGTGTGATTTCGTATTGTTTTTTTTCGCAACGTCTGATTTTATATCTGTTACTTTTGTAGTACTATATATGATGAGCTTTATTTGTTTGCTTTCTTTGTTAACTATGAATATTATATATATATATATGTATCGAGGGGTAAATGCGGAACTTTTGTAATTATATATAAATAAAGTATAAAATACAATAGTTTCGAACTGGACCCTCAATATATGTACTATTAATATGAAACTGTAAGTTTGACTTTGCACAGAGTAGTATGTTTTTGTTGAAATTACGTGTAAATCGTGTGTATATCTGTTGTTTTGTGCACAAGTCTTGCTTTCAGGTGCCGATGTTTGCTCTATGTGTTTGGAATTATAAAAAGTGCTATATATAGTGTGCCGTTATGTGTTAAATGTGTGTTTTCAAGCTGCTTCGAAGAGTTTTACAAAGACAAGATCACCCATCAGTGTAAATAATATAAAAAGATGGGTGTTAAATGTATATGGAGTGCTGAGAATGTACGTTTCGCTTATTGGATATACGATATAAATCGCCAAGGATTACTTACTAACGCTTGTGTTTGCTTAAACAATTTGTGATTTGGATCTATATAACACCATGCGCTTGTGAAGTATTAGCTATCATAAACACCTGAAATTTGGGAGGCAGTAAATGTTTATTGCCAAATTGTTTAGTTTAACGACATCTGATACACTTGGATTGCGATATTTGGATCGAAGTAATAGCAAACTTTAAGTACGAATATGTGAATTTGGCAATGATATACGTTAGATAACAAAACTGTACCATTTCGCATTATTACTAAGGAGCCTCTCATATAAAACAGTCATTATTGACTCTGTATGTATTACAAATACAAATCTACTACAACTACACAAACTAACAGGCAAACGTTCAATTAGATTTAAAGACAAAAATCATCAGAAAAGTGTTTTTTTTAACCAGATTTTTCGGTTAGATAAAGATATGTGTACATATCTGAACCAGCTTACAAATTGTAAAAGAATCTAGTATCAGTTCCATGGCCGATAGGTTAGTGTTGCAATAATCTCATTCATCAGATTATAATAAGTACACTAATAAGAAAAGTATCGGATTGATAAAGAAAACAGATTATATGATACAAATTATGGGATTATACATTTCCGGAACAATTAACATATGCACACAGCACTCATGTCTGGCGTACTTATTAACCTTTATCGTGCAATTAATTATCTATTGTTTATTTGTGATCATAATCAGGATAATAATAATAATATCCGTCCCGATGGACATCTGTTTAACAATGGCGACGCATAGTAACGGCGATGCTGTGTATCCAGGAAGCACGAGCTGCCATGGTGAGCTATAGGTGCGCCACCTATCGGCTTCCCTGTTTTGGGCAGGAAGCGAAAGGTGTACTGCGAGATCTGTTTCATTGTGCTATTATTAGTAACAATTATCAGATTAAGGTTTCTTATAGAGGATTCTGCTATCTAAACGATTACAGAACAATGCTGATTGTTTTGACTTGCGACCTAAACTCTTTATCACAAAACAATCAACAATAAATGAGTTGACACAATTAGTGTATATCTGGCATTAAGCTAGCGATGGCATTCGGCCTTTATCACACAAAGCAAACACAGCGGGGAACCTAATAAATATATACTGATTATAAATTAGTTGATCTTGAACATTGTTTAAAAACTTTTATTTAAAATAAAAACTTTATTTATAAAATCATAAAATTGTTTTAGTGTTAGACTTTCGCATGGCCTCATTATTTGGAACAAACTATCTGATTAGTTAGTTTCTTCTCAGAGTCCTTTGGTTAGCATGTACTACTGCCCATAATGTGGAAGTCTGTAACTATGTTACCTATGGATCCTTATAAAACGTACTTGTTTTATATAAATATAAAACTATGCTAATAGTATCAGTAGACTTACTATATATAGTGTATCTGTATCAATAATTGAATGGAATTTTGGTTTTAGCTTATACCCTATTTTTACTATCACATATATTCATATGGTTCTAAAACGAGCTTGGAGTAAATACTCCGATTACATCCACGACGAGGCTAAAGAAAATGTCTTGCCCATGGCCAAACCGACGTAAAATGGCTCAAACCCGTGATCCCCGGAATCAAAGTCAGAGCGAAATCCACTGAGCCATGTAAATACACATTCCTGGAAATCACGCAGCGTGCCAAGGTCGTTATAAAACGTCAAATGGCAAAAACACGAAAAACAGCAGTTTATATTAAAAATTACTTAAAAACACCATTATAATAAACTGACATGAAAAACAATACATGGTCACATATTCAACGTGTGAGAACCGAAATGTAGCAAACCTTTAGCCTGTTATAAGTCTAAAAAATTTAAACTCATGTGCATAACTCTATTACAATGGAAAATTTGTTCTTTTTACATGCTGTAATTCGATAATATACGCAACAGTTGTTTCAGGAAGCACTATATGCCAAAATACATCGTTAGAAGAAGCGCATGATCTATTTTAAAATGAACAACACATGCGAGCGCTGTCTGCTGTCTTTCAAAGAATTCAGATTTTCTCTCTAAACGAGCAGATCCAGCGTTATCAGTCTGATGTTGTTTATATTTTGGTTTCAAGTGCGTTTACCACACTGTTCGATAAAACAGCATGTGGCTATCTCAAATCAAATTCCTAAACATCAGGCATGTAAGAATGGCAAAAAAACAAACAGGTCTGATGTTTCTCATTAACCTGATGATGTACATGTAGTCCCTCAAGTTCTGTGTAATTAGTGGTTTTCTAATTCGAATGATATTCGTGTTTGCTCACTGTATCTCGAATTGTCATGAAAAAGATAAAACACCACTTTTTTTTGTCAAAAACACAACCGCCATATTGCTTCGTTGGCATACGTGTATCTAAAAATAGACTACAACTCCTTTTATGGAGAGCGAGCGAGCGAGTGCGCGCTCAGGTATGATACACTATTCCATCGCTAAGCATCTCAGGTATTCGGGAGTTGTGTGTATTCGGCAACGAATCACAGGTACATCAGCAGACGATAACTGACAGCAAACACGCGCATATATTAATTCACGAAAAACAACATAATTATATGGAGTCAGACAGTTTAGCAGAACGAACTTGACATTGTTTTTGCTTAATAGAAACTGATGCCATATAAAAAAGAAATACTTTTATAAGAGTTATAGCAAAGGGCGAACATTATAAATTCAAAGTGTAATGAATTTATTTCCACTTTTACAATACATACACCGAAAACCATTGATGATTTTGAAAATAATAACATACTGCCCTGACATTATGTAACAACAACATTCGAAGCAAACTGAACTATTCGAATCTGAATCTGAATAGCATATGTGTCACATTAAGCTGTTAAAACGCAATGACTTTCGTTGACCTTGGCCTTTACAAATAGCTTTTTTTTTTTAAAATATATATTTTGATACAAAGCACATAGAACATAGGTGGGGTTTATTTGAATAGTTTTGGCGGGACATTTATCCGAGACTCTGATGATAGTCTGATTTAGGTGTTTTGCATTTCCTGAATATGCTTTATTAACATAGTCAACTTTTGTGTTTTTATTATGTGTTTTATTCGATGTGTTTGCCAAACATGTACTACATTCTGCTAGAAGATAGTTAGCTCACTGCAATTAACAACATAGTTATTTGTTTCAGTTCCAGTCTGTTATATTTATATTGTTCGCATGTGCTTATATACGTCATCAAATATTGTGTACTTTCGTTTGTCTAAAACAGACATCTTCAGGAACCACAACATCCGGTGGAACTACTACCAAAAGGATAATTAAGAAAATAGTCACAGTGAATGGAAAACAAGTCGACAGCTCACAAAATGCTGAAACAGACGTGTCCAACTCCCAAAGAGTGTTAGTTACTCGAGAACATTTTTATCGAGACGAAGAAGCGCGCTTTCAGGTAGACGCTGGTAAAGTCGTCATCAAATGCCATCTCTACCCGAGTGATCCTAATAGCCTTTCCAATCACGGGCGCGGCCATTTTGATTTATAAATTTTCTAAAGTCAATTAGTTGCGTTTCCCCCCGAGTGATCCTAACAGCCTATCCAATCACGGGCGCGGCAATTTTGTATTTTAAAATTCTTTAAAGTCAATTAGTTGCGTATTCCCCGAGTGATCCTATTGCCCTTACTCCACAGTCATCCAACAACAGATGCTTTTTTTTCTGAAGTTCAAATCCCATTAACTTGTATCCTGACTTTGATGCGTTTTCCTTGATCCTAGATACATTATAATACAATTGTCGACAATGAGACTTACCCGCCTAATACTGAATCCTCTTTTGGATTTTAGACGTGCAAAAAACACTCTTTCTTTTTAGTGCATCCAAATTGTTGCAGAAATGGTTTATATTCTACATTTGACAATCGATTGATCATCCCTCTGCGGACTCAGATACAGCAGATTTAATTCTCGGTTAAAAAACTCCATAGTTTTTAATATTCAACAATTCATAGCCTCTATCCTATACATAAACACAGTTCTTCAACGATTTTATATTGTTTATTTCATTAAATTAGATAATAGTTTATAGACTGTGCCGACACATCATTAATGTTAGCACCATGCGTATGAAATAAAAGCACACTTATTGTACTATGGGAGTTTGCTTATACGTGGACTATATTACCCTTACTATTTGTGTTACCATTGTCATCAATTTTAATAAACGCGCATGATAACTTATATAGTAATGGACCACATTTACTAGCATCATTTTTTACAAACGCATATGTGTTTGCATACGCAAGCATTTCTCCTTTCAACGAAAATTTACTACGAAAAATACGTTATAATTTACACCGAATATCGTGATGCTTCCATAATATATTTGGTTTTGTTATGAAAATGCATGCTTTGCAATGTTATATATGATGCTGTTTTGCTATTAGCATGTTTTAAATTTATACATACATTAACATAAAAATACAAGTTATAAAACATACAGAATAACTTGTATAATAAGTAACTATATATTTACTTAGGCATATTGTTTATGTCACGATCATATTCGACATACGAATACGTGTTTGTGAAGTTATTTTCATGACTGCCATTGGCATAACAATTCAAGTAAACACGTCAAACATCGATGCATTTTATAAATACTTACTCGTATTTGTTGTTTTTTCTGATAAAATATTAGAAGTAAACAATGTGTGTATAACATACATTCATATAGCATAAACCACTTAAGCTACTGGCGAAATATGACAATTGAACTTTGGACAGGACCTTAATATGCAACAATAAACCCATTGAACTATTGTGTTGGTAAACAATTATATTGGATATTCGTGTTTGTATAATGCCAAATTGTAGTGCCATTCTAAACATGCGTTGAGTCTTCAGTTGTGTTTGGTACACAATACATTACATAGAATATAGCCCCTATGCCACTTTACCTAACTTATATTATGTTCTAAGGCCAGTCTACATAATCGATCAATAGGAGAGTAGCATCATCACTGATAGACTGGCCACTCAACTCAGTTAACATTTTGAATATTAAACAAAATATTCCCGAACGAGTAGTTTATACTTTACCTCTTTTTTATATTTGGCAAAACAATGATACTTTAATACAAAGTTACATACACACACATTTTGCTTTTTTTTTTTGCATTTAGTAAATGTACTGTATATATTTCTTTTTTAGTAATACATATTGTTATTTAAATTTCAGTCGAGGATAAGAGAGCTCGAGGATGCCCTCGACGGAGAGAGAGACCTCCGTCTCAGAGTAAGTAACTTAACGTATATTTTCTTCATTCTCACCCACTGTTCTGTCTCAGAGTAAGTAACTTGACGTATATTTCCTTCATTATCACCCACTGTTCCGTCTCAGAGTAAGTAACTTGACGTATATTGCCTTCATTATCACCATCTGTTTCGTCGTCAACACATGTTTCAATATGTTATTTAAATACATTTTATTGATTCTTCAATAACGACAGAGTGTAACAGTTGTCTTGTGATGTTCATCATCTCTTATACGTATAATGAAAGGAAAAAGAAACGCATTCTAAATAGGTCGTTGAACTCAGTCCTCTTTAGTCTCGACCATACATACTTCTCGCGAGACTTTCAGTGATTTTGAGAGTGTCTGGGTGATAGAGATTAAGTTATTATTTTTTTACAAATATAAAACACATTGAAAATAGTCAGTACACTAATTTAATGGACCGCATTATAGTTTGAACTATGCTTATGATAAAACGCCATTCTTTCTCGACTTAGTCGCCTCCGAGGCAATTATCCTCCCACCCACCAGTCCATTTTTTTAAATAGTTTAAACTAACAATCACGAGTAGCTAATTAACATAAACATAAATTAATATTACCCATAGAGTAAGGTTGATATTATTTGTTTGCCTACACATACGCGTCTGATTTATTTAGAAGTATTCATTTGTTGTTGGTTGCTATTTATATGTAATACAATTACTTATTGTTAAAGTTCCATAACTAAATTGCATATAATACCTAAGCATACACTGTAGATTATAAATGTACATATATATAGTGAAAATGTGCATACAATATTGAACTTACAAACAAAACCGACATATCGTACCCCACCCACATTCTGGCACAGTGTTCATGGTGGGTTAAGGCATTTTTATCAACATAATTATCTTCTAAATTGTCTTACTCTTTTATTTAATTCCTGCAACAGGCGTCATATAATTCAGTATTACACTGATGATTGCTAAACTAAGGAATTTGAGTCGGCCATCTTATGTGTCTTATTATCTGCCCTAAATCTTCCTTAAACGATAAGGAATGTATACTGTTTGTGTTTTATCATTCATAAGAAGAAAACACAATACCGAGAGGTGAAATGCAAAAGTAGCCAAGTGCATTCTTTTAACTATTACATTTATGACATTCTGGCCCTCATTCCGTATATGATGGAATAGTATCTCAGATGAAGTCATATTTTTGGGAAGCGGCCATTATGCTATCTAGTAGAATGTCATTATTTTTTACGAATTTACGCTAGGTGGAAAGGTATTCATGACAAGATAACTACAGAATACCAAATGCCATGTTCAAGGATGTTAAAACGATTATATGTTATTCTCTCTCTCAATGTTGCAGTTGCTATTTTTTTTTTATTATTTATAAGCGCATTTTTTTCGGATAAAACCCAGACTTTAATATGGCTTGATACAAACAAAAACATTCAATAAAGAATTTGCCAACTTGAGGCACTTTTGGGTTAAAAGCAACAGCATTGATACAAGTAACATAGACACAATTCGAACAGATTTCTTCTTTCGAAAACATTTTCGAAACAACAACAACTACAACAACTACAACAACAGAAAGTCCGATATTGCAATCGTTTCGTTTGAAATTATCAACCTAAACATTAGTGATCATTAGTAACAGCCTAAACACGCGCACTCCAGCGTTTACCGTTTTGTCTGAGATAGTTTATGAGCATGCAAAACCTATCTTATCTATCAATGATCTGCCTCTGACGCAAATAGACGTTTTTCATTAACAGAGTTTCACAATGTATACGCATTCCAAGCTAATGTTTAGGCTTTTACAAGGTGCAAGGTGAACGATATATCAACACAGATATTTATAGCAAGCCAAAATTCTCTTAAAATGGTGTGAAGTGGAATTCCGTACCTCCGCTATCTAATAAACCTAAGGAATATAATTCAAATAACAATTTATATTCGATTAACATTCTATTCATATCAATAACATGTGAATGCGTAAAAGGCTATCATTATAGAAAATAAGTACCTAGAATTTCCGGATGGCATTTTGTATTAAACTCAAGAAGACATATACTTCATATTGAAGTATTTTCGGATTTTACTGCATAAAGTCGAACGTTAAAGGTAGCGTTCACAGAACGCAGTCAAACCAAAACACGCATTCAAAATAAACCAAAACACGCATTCAAAGCAATCCCCAAAACACGCATTTAAAACAACCCAAAACACGCATTCAAAACAACCAAAAACAAGCATTCGAAACAATCGAAAACACGCATTCAAAACAACCAACACGCATTCAAAACAACCAATAACACGCATTCAAAACAAATTCAAAACAACCAATAACACGCATTTAAAACAACCAAAAGCATACAGGCAAAGTATGCGACTCCACAAACATAAAAGGGTGGACAACAGAGGTACTGCATTGGTACTGTGGTGGTACTGCATTGGTACTGTGGTGGTACTGCATTGGTACTGTGGTGGTACTGCATTGGTACTGTGGTGGTACTGCATTGGTATAGTCAGTGGCTAAAATTAAGGATTATATTCACCGTTGGTGGCCTATTTTTCTCGAGCAGTTGATGACGCCTTTTTCTCGTGCCGTTGCAGCAATCAGCTGGCAATTTTCCATGAAGTTTGTTCCATAATTACGATGTGTGGGAAATTTTAAACGTTCGTTTGGCTTAGTAAGCTTACTAAGTTAAAAACGGTACCATTCAAGAATGCAGTGTTATGCTGCTTCCATTTAACAATTAATGTTTTCTATGTTCAACATAGCTGATGATAAACGCATCTTTAAACGTATTCCATTTTAACATTGAGACATGTATTTCTATAAAACAACAAGAACATCTACACCACCATCACCATCACCATCACTATCACCATCACCACCACCACCAACAAGAAAAACAGTCTGTCCTACGTTTTAACGTCGTACGTTTTAAATAAACTCAAAAATACGAGTCTATTGCAAGTTAAACATTATGTGCAATACAACAGACATAATAATATTTGTTATTAGGTATGTGGGAACACAAATGAAATACTCGCTTAATACAGGTACACGCAGACAACTGTTATGCTCTTTAATTGATTCTAAGAGTGCGTATATACACGTAGAATGATTGTGTGGGTGGGGTATAGTATGTCGGCAGATTCTCACTTCAGCACATGCTAACCGTGATTGAGACTTAATTATCTCAT